>VYZW01035599.1:0-11542 GCA_013401315.1 Balaeniceps rex | reverse complement strand
GAATTAAAATCAATAGAAATGTCATTAGCATCCCAGTGCCATGAAAGAGAATACAACCATTTCTCATGCATTCAGTTTATTAAGATTTGCTAAAGTGTGAAATATGTAAGACAAGTAATGATGTTTTAATCTTTTGCAAAGGTAACAATCGAAAGCTGATTGATTCCATTCAGTAATTATAAAATCAAAATGATGGAAGATTGTAATCAAGAAGAATTCTGNCTGTTTCCAGTGCAAGATGGTGGCACTCCCTGCAGCCGGAGACCTGGACGGCTGTGTGTTTTCCTGGGAGCTCAGTCTGGGTTGATACACCCTTTCCGGCTAGTGCAGAGGATATAGCCTTCCGCCAGGTGGATACCACGGCCATGGCTCCCTCTCACCAACTGAACTTACTGAATTTACCTCTTGAGCTGGGAGAGAGACTTCACCTTCCCCGCGCAAACTGCCGCACCACGCCCTGTTCGCTGCACTCCCTGAGGGCTGCTTTTGTACGTGAGGGGGTTTGGCCGCCGTCACTCCTGTCCCCGCCCACGCTGAGTCAGAGCTGCCGCTCGTCAGGAGCTCACTCTTTCCCGCTCTGGGGTGGGGCTGGGGTGCCCTCTCTCTCCCTGTGCTTTTCCCTCCGCGGTTTTGCACCCTTAGGAAGGGTCCCCCGGCGGGATCCTCCTCTCCGGAGCCCTTCGCCTCAGTGGCTTCGCTGAAAGTTAGTGTTGATTTGTTAGTGTTGATTATGGGAGTCTGTGCCTTGCCTGAATCTGAGTAATTTTGACCAACAAATATGAATTAAAATCAATAGAAATGTCATTAGCATCCCAGTGCCATGAAAGAGAATACAACCATTTCTCATGCATTCAGTTTATTAAGATTTGCTAAAGTGTGAAATATGTAAGACAAGTAATGATGTTTTAATCTTTTGCAAAGGTAACAATCGAAAGCTGATTGATTCCATTCAGTAATTATAAAATCAAAATGATGGAAGATTGTAATCAAGAAGAATTCTGTCTCATACTTTGTCACGCCTCCATGCAAGATAAAATTCTAATTAGTAACATCTCTTTTATCTTGTATTGGGTTTACGTGGCAAGGGTTTGGTAGCAGGGGGGCTAACAGGGGTGGCTTCTGTGAGAAGCTGCTAGAAGCTTCCCCTGTGTCTGATAAAGCCAATGCCAGCTGGCTCCAAGATGGACCTGCCGCTGGCCAAGGCTGAGCCAATCAGCGACGGTGGTAGCGCCTCTGTGATAACATATTTAAGAAGGGGGAGAAGTTGCTGTGTAACAGCAACTGCAGCCGGAGAGAGGAGTGAGAATATGTGAGAGAAACAACTCTGTAGACACCAAGGTCAATGAAGAAGGAGGGGGAGGAGGTGGTTTGCAGTCCTCTCCCTTGTGCTGTTTGCCAACATCTCCATCTCCCAGACACAGTGCACACGACACGTAACTAAATTAAACATTATCGACATCTTCTGGTTGATCCATGGGCTTCAGGGAACTTCAGGCTGTGAATTGTGGGCTTTTGGACAGGAAGCAGGACCTGTGGATTAAACTTTTAAGGGATCTTCAAAAGGTGGCTGAAATAGCAGAGCCAGAATTTCTTTTAATAGGCTTACGCTTACTATGCAGAGGTCCCCACCTGCACTGGGAACAATTTACAAATCTGCAAATAATTTTAAAAAATCCTTGATTTCTGAACAGTGAAATTCTGAAGCTTTCATTTGCCAGCAGCCATACTCCTCTGTGCTCCCATCCCTCCATCTCTTCCCAGTTAAAGGCTACCCTAGGTCGTTACTTCAAAGAAATCTAAGATGCAGCTGGCCATTGCTGAGACTCATTCAACACATGATGCTAGCAGGAGAAGACTTAAAATAGGCAAGGCAAATAGTTACAGTCCCCCTTCTTCTCACCTCTCCAGTCTCTTCTCGCTGAGATACTTGATCTGTATCCCTTTCCCTGTCCCATTCCTTCCCCACTCCACCTCCCTTCACATGTCAGTTGATTTCTATAATTTCTTTTCCCTGCCTTCAGTGCTGAACTAAGGACCAAAATCATGCGTCAGGATGTCCCAAGACAAGGGAGTTTGATACGTGGCTGGGAAAAAGCTGCTAGCTCACAATATGGACATTTCCAACCGTGTGCCTCAAATTTCCCATTAGTTTCAACTGAACTAGTCCCCGTGCTCTTCTGTAGCATCTCCATAAACTGTTACACACTTTGTGCGTCACCTAGGATGTTGCTCCACTTTACCTGTGAGCGAAGCGATCCCTGTGCAGAGACCCTACTGTTACACTGGAGGTTGGGTGAAACCAGCTGGGTGTCAGACACTTCACTGAGGATAAATATCAAAGCTCAGCACTGTGGAGAACTTCCCAGCTTCTTGGCTGTTACCAGAAAATCCTGAGCGACTTACTACACGCACGAAGAAACAGCCATATAATGGCTTCACAAGCAAATCAGGCTTGGGTAGAAGCATGGTTATGTCGATGCCTTCTCCAAAAAGTGGGGGCATCAAGGGAGGGAGACTGACTGTAAACACTGCCACAGGTGGGAGCACAAAGAATTGGTTATTCAAAGGAATGAAAGCACTCAGGCAACTCGCAAGGCATATGTGCAAATGTTTCTGGCTCATCCACTGAATCACCAGGCTGCTGGAGGTGGACTCCAGTTCAGTTGATAGGTCTTAAACAAAAAATCTGATTCCAACAATTTGTGTAATTAGAAATTCATCTAGGAAACTAGGAATATACCAGACTGCTGAAGTGCAAGGGAAAAAAAGAAGAGATAGTGAAGAATGTGCAGCAATGGTCCTGAGAAAAAGTAAAAGACCGAATGTATTTTTGGTGGAAGCGCTTAGGGGCTTGGAGCCATGTGCAGGGAAATCCTCTCCTGTTGCTTGATTCTGACAGTGGTCAGGACAATAAGGCTTTGTACACAATAATACGAAATAATACAAAATAGACAGGCTTGCATCAAAAAAATGCAAGTCCACAGTCAATCTCTCCTTCTAATGGAAACAACTTGCAAGGCTCTATATATTGACCAACTTGTTCAGATGGAAAGGGGTGATATAATATATTGCAGCCAATTACTGCTATCTATTCCATCAGGTTCCTGCTAGCACAGTGTCCTTCAAAAATGAAAGTTATTGGTATATATCCTTGTATTAGTGAGAATGGCTGCAATATACTTCTGATATCAGATGGTATAATACAGTCCCATTTTCAGGGCACTGGGAACTCTTAAACCTGCTGAGCTCTGGTGAAGCCTTACTTTACCGCATCGTACAGCATAAGGCAGGCTGCATATATCATATACAAATTTAAAGACAAACCCACTTCCTTTAAAGGACAGTAAAAATAAAAGAAAAAACCTGAGTATGGGTTGTGAAAGCAACTCACAAAAAATCTCTGGCAAATCCCTCTGTAGTATACATGCATATAATTTTTAAATCTCAGTTTCACTCATGGTCTGTATGCCTGTGCACAGGAATCCATGACTTCCCTCTTCAGTGTAATATTGTCAGGCATAAAGCGTCACATACAAAAAACCTGCAGTTCACTAAATGGGGGAAAAAAAGGTCTCTATAAAACAATACAATGCAAAATCACAAAGCTTCTTTTTGCATCAGACACCCAAGACAGACACAAGGGAGGACCCACAGGGGACACGCGCCTTCCTGCACCCGCAGTTGAAGACCAACCAAGATGCTTTGGGGACAGCAGACTGCAAGTGGCAGATGCCTCAGTGAGAGCAGCTGAATCCCACCCTGAAAGACCATGGCCAAAGACTAACCCCTCAGGGCTCCTCCATCAGTAGGGAACACCCCCGCCGCTTCCTGCCCCCGCGCCCCAGCAGCGGTTCCGGCGCCCGCGGACGTGGCCGGCCCCGCCTCCCGTCGGCTTCTTGTCCCCCTCCAGCAGCAGCGGCGGCCGGCCGGTCGTGGAGGATGAGGCGCCCCCGAGGCGGGGGAGGCGGGTCGCGCCGCGTCTGAGTGCCCGCGCTTGCACCCCTTCCCTCGCACGGGTGCGGAGCCGTGCCCGTTCGCCCGCTTCGGCATGGGGGAGAAGTACAGCGGGCAGGCCTTGGCAGGCGGCGGAGTACTGGGGCCCGTGGATGTGCCCAGCGTCCGGTAACAGCCGCGGGGGGGCCGGCCGCTCCGCTGGGTGAGGGGTGCCTCGGGCGAGCCCCGGCCTCGGGGGACTGCCCGTCGCGGTCCCTCCCGCTGGGGAGCAGCGAGCATCGCCCTTGAGCCTTCCGGGGGCGGCGGGAGCCGGAGGCCTCCTCCGCGCGAGCCACAGGGTCGCCGGGGAGGGGGAGGTGGGCCGCCTCCCCGCGGCGGGTCCTGGGCCTAGAGAGCGATGGCATGTGCGTGGTCGCAGATGCAAACTGCCCTCTGCCCTTTTGCAGGCTGACTCGGTATATCGTCCTGCTGTGCTTCGCCAAGTTTTTGAAAGCTGTGGGGCTGCTTGAATCCTACGATCTTCTGAAAGCGGTCCACCTCGGTGCAGTTTTTCTTTATAGTACAGCTGGGGTGAGTGCACTGAGGGTGAAACCTTGTCCGCCACCATTACGGCACGCTTTGTATACGGTGTTCTTTGTCAGCATCAAGCTTATACATTGCACTGTGTTATTATAGATTAATCAAGGAGGAGAAGGCGGCGTAGTGGTGGATCCAGGAAATATTCTGATCATAGCAGTGTTTTTCCTTCATATCTATGCTCACTATAATTTCAGAAACATCAATGTATTTGCTACTTTAAAATAGATCATACTACGACGGTACTGATCATAGGAAACTCAGGAATGTCCAAATTTTCTTAAGAAAGGTGTAGAAGACAAGCTTTCTTCCTTATAGTTTGTATTCCTGTAGTTCTTGTGAGCTTCAACTGCTATTTTTCCCTGATTGAGAACTAAAGTGTAGAAACTGATAGCGAGTATACAGAAACAACCTTTGCAGACACAATCCTGCTTGATGTTTAGCTGATATGATGTGGAAGAGCATTTCTAAATAAACTTGGCAGAGTTGAAACATTTGGAACCTCATTTTCCCCTTTTATTTCAAATTTGTTTACATTTCTGGGCTTGTCACTTGGGTGTTCCCAAGCACTGTAGTCTTTTTTCCCCATCACTTACTCTTGATCACAGTTTAGAAAGATGCATGCTGTTTCTTACCATTTATGTGTATTCAGCATTCCATATGTGAAGAAGCCTTTGGGTATATGTATCTCGCTAATAAAAAACGTAGTATTATTTCTCCTCAAAACTTCTGAGATCAGTTATTTTGATTTTTGTAAATCACGGATAGACTTCTCATTAACTATTCTTGAAAAACCTGTATGTAAAATTGACCAGAACTGAAGTTCACTTGTCATCAACTCTGTACTGGTATCTGACATACATAATGCAGCAGGGAAAATACAACCAGTGAGTGTGGTCAATGTGGCCTTTTAGTGAAAAATGTAGAGGAAGCAGTTTTGTTATCTGAGCCTGATATGTTATTTAGAGCTCGTTTGAATAAAAAGCTGACTGCTAATACACTAATAGAGAAAACTTTCTACTTTTAACAGGTCTGCATTTTTTATGGTTTTGTTTCAAAAACCATTTTCTTCTGGAAAAGTGATAACCAAGCGTCAGGTGAGTTGACATATGTAATAGTGATTCACATCTTTGTAGATATTCTTGACAACATGGCTCTTGCAAAAAAAAATGAAAGCGGAACAAAGGTTACTCCACTTGGAAGATGTGGTTGCAACTTCCAGAACTGTGTAACTAACTTTGTATCTAGTGCGCTGTAAAAAATGATCAGCATTTTTAGCTTTTGTCAACTCCTTTTGAGAGTATCGTGAACAGATTGGTCTTTGGCTCCATGCAAGCATCTGTTTTGAGGATTGGATTTTCAAAAAGAGCTTAGTCTACTTAGCTGACTTTGTCATTTTCAAAGGGCAATTTCTGGACTGCCAGAATGTCAAAGTGCTCCTAGTCACGCCCCCCACGACTGGTGCGTTGTGATGAGGGGCTAGTCTAACTGCTCTTCAGACCTGTGTTGAGTTCCCAGTCTCCCGAGAAGTCAGAGTAGGGTGTTGTAGAAGTTACTTTCTAGCTCAAACGGAATCCAATACATAGCATTAGTAGCAAGGCTTGCTAAAGCCTTAGGCCGCAAGCTGTGAACTTTCACCTAGATACGCTGACCGTATACTGAACTTTTACTTAGCTACATGAAGGAAGGCCCCCGAAACCAGTGCAAACCAGAAAGATAAGGTAGCCACAATCGTCAGCAGAAGCTGCATCCATTAAGATAAGAAAAGGAATGTCCCACCTGGAGGCAGAGAAAGGATCCAATAAGGAACAAGAAGACCCCAGACCCAAATATTGCTATCGGACCGAACCGTTGCGTGAGGGGAGGGGAACTTAAATTCTAAGGGTATAATTGCCCAGGGATTTCTTTGTTCAGGGTCCCTCTCCGGAGGCACCTAGCTCGAGCTGTTTTTTACTGCTGTACCACTCAATAAATTCGTCTGACGTACATCGTGTCGGAGACTCTGCTTCAGGGAAACCTAGGGTCGAGCCTGAGGGGAGAGAAAGCGCCTGAGAGTGAGTGTGTGTGTGAGCAAGGAGTCGAAAAGGGGCACCCGTCGGTTCAGTGGAGCTGCCCGCCACGAAGGGACTCCGGTCCTCGCAGTTAAAGTCTTGGGTGGTGTGTGTGCGACTCCTTGAATGGAGCAGCGGCTTCTCCTTTAACAAGGGCTCAGGCTGAAACCTGCTGCTTTGTAAGAAATACATTTTCTTCGCCTGTTCCATATTCATCTTGGTTTTATGTAATTGTGTGTGCAAAAACTTGATCCATGCACAATGTTATCAGTGTATGTGCTAAGTAGAGAGAATCTGAAGGATAGCCTCAGAAATATTCCAAATGTTAACTGCTTTCATGATTAGACATGTATGGAATAAATAGCATCTTTGATTTGTGTTTGGAAACATCTGTCCGTTTATGGTTTCACTTTTGCTAAAAAGTTTTTAATTCTGGATTTTGAAGATGTGATGTTTGTCATAGGTACTTTGTCTTGTTTAATGTATTTCCAAAATGAATTACTTTTCTTCAAAAACTTGCATTTAAAGTTAATAATTTATTGAATAGCTGAATTAGAACCTGCTTCCTGAAGAAAGAATTTAACACATGCATAAATATTTGTAGACTTAAGGTCTTAGTCTCTTTATCTTGGATGTTTTATCTAGTTCTATATATGTTCATCAGATATATACAATAGATTATAAAATAAACAGCATTTTTGACAGGTAAATGGACTTGAATTTTTTTCAGCATATTTTTTCAGGCTTTTCTTTCAAGAGATCTCAGACTGTACCACAGAATCTAGTACTGTGGTAGAAAAGAAATAAAAAATTCTGGTTAATAATATGTCCAAACAAACCTAAGCTGCCCGGCAAAGTAGGTAAGAAGAAGATAATCATACTCTAGATTTTGCAGAACTTGCAGAGCATATGTTTTTCCCCTCTATTTCTACAGCTACCGTGCTAAAATAATGCTATTAATGGAGTGTTTATTTTGAAACTGGAGAAAATGATAATGAAATACCTTTCTTTTGTAGTGGATCAACATTTTTAAGCATGCTGTTATGGGATGTATCATTTCACTCTTCTGGTTTTTTTGGCCTTACTCTTTGTGGACCACTGAGGTGAATATATATTTACTGTAAAGAATGTTTTATCTTTTTAAGCTAATATTTTTTGTGATCTTTCCCTGTCTTGCCCCTTTGTTTTTTGTTTTGTGTCCATCAGCCCATGATGACAGCCTCTTGCTTTATTTTTTGAAATTTTAAATGAACCTTTATGCTTTTTCCTGTGAACTCTGTTGTGCTTGGGAAAAGCTACACGTAATTTTCTGTAGAACTTGTAATTTTCCTCATTCATTCTTTGACAAGACACCAGTGAAATTCTTGATAGTGCTTAAACTATTGATGTGAGTGATACAAGATCACTGACTATTGTACTGACTGTGGTTTTCATCGTTTCCCTAGTCTCATTTATGTAACCCAAATTGTTTATTTAACTGTTTGAAATCCATGGCTTGACAGCTAGTGATAGCAGCTTGTATTCCTGTGCCAGGTGACTAGAATTCATTTCTGCATTTGTTGCAGGGCACTGCTTTATCTGGTCATTTGCCTGTGCTGTGTTGGAATTGGGTAGCATTAGTGCATATACTCAGAGTAAAATCACTTGTGCTGTTTGTTAGCCGTACTGACTGAATAACTATAAAAGAATAGCATTAGACTTCCAAAAATTAAGGTTAACGTATTAGAAAAGCATCTTTCATTAGAGAGAGGAAGGTAAAGCCTTAAATAATACATTTTAATGAAATTGAAGCTTTATCCTCTACACAGGAGAAAAGGCATACCTAAGAATAATAGGATTTCTTTAAGAAATATTGTAGTGCCTTTCTGGATGCTGGCAGTCTTCCCAAACAGAACCGGTAACATGGGCCCTAGTAGGTTGTATTGCTATGCGGAGAATGGCAGAAGCATTTGGTAAAATTGACAGCAATTATTACTTTCGTGTTCTGCTCTGGAAAGCTGTCAATATAGCTTGTTAGTCAGTCTTTGCTATCTGAAGGAGATAGTGTGTGCAAGTTAGACTTTCTTATTTTCAGCAATTAAGAGGTTCTGAGGTTGCATAAACTACTAGACCATCAACACTTCAATAAACAGGACGTAATACAGCAGAACAGGACCTCTTTTTCTGGGAGCCAGAAACTTTGGTTTAGAGGAGGTATTGTAATGGGAATAATAATTCCATCTTGAGCAAGTTAGTATCTTCTTGTGTTACTGGAAGAAATTACAATTTAAAGTAATCTATAAATGAATAATTTTAATCTGTTCCTTGAGTTAAGAATGTCTTAGTTTTGTGATATGTCTAACTGTCACCAGCTAGATTTATTGCTGGTGAAGGCAAATAGATTTGCAATTGTCCTTTTGAATTGTTTAAACTTGCTGTTGAAATCACAGGGTAAATCTTTAACTGCTGCTTCATTGAATTTTAGCTGAAATAATCAAGCTTGTGAGGCAAACTCCTTGTAAACGGACATAAGTGTTTATTTCACTTTTTTTTTTTTATAGGACACTGTTGCTGTTTGAGCACAGTGATGTGGTTGTGCTATCACTCCTTAGTGTCTTGTTCACAAGCTCAGGTGGAGGACCAGCAAAGGTATTTAAAAATGTATTTTACCAAATGTAAAAAATACTGAATGCTATAAATACAAGTGTATCTTTACCCAGAACAAACAGTTTTTCGGAACTATGTTCATAGAAACTGTGTGTTTGTTTTTTTTTTTTTAGTTTAATTAGTGGTGAAATTATAAGATGTACTACTTGAAATAAGAAATATGACGTGAAGAGAGAAACAGTAAGTGAAGGTGTTTGAGATCCATGACAGACATCTGAGAAGTTTTTCTGTTTGTAGGTGAAAAAAAGCCTGGAGTATGATTTTTTTTTTTTTTTTTTTTTCTTCAGCATTATTCCTGAAGGGATTTTTGGGTTCAAACTGACAAAAAAGGACATGTGTGTAAAGTGGTCCTGGCCTTTAGGCACTGAAGTCCAGCAATGCAGTCTCCAGATCCTCGCCTATCCTCTTCAGTGTCTGTAGCTTTTCACATACTTTGTTTTTCTGCAAAAAATTCTCTAGTACTTTAATTTCCGCATGAGCCTGTATGTGCTGAATTCTTGGACCCAGTCCTTCACTTAATCAGAGATCTGTACCTGAGACGTCTTTTGTCTGAGTCCCATTACACACAATTTCACAAGTTGTTCTATAATTGTGCCTAATCAGCCTTAAATAGAATGAGCTCATCCCAGCAGTCTTGGCCACTTTCACTCAAAACCAGTGATAGTCGGAGGAAGATACCTTATGATATCATATACCTGAGGCTAGAGTACTTGCTGGGTAAGAGAAAGTCTGGCTTTGGTGCTGCCTCAGGCTGAGAGTTTTGAAATCTATCTCAACTTCTGCTGGAGTCCCCTTATTGCTTTTAGGCTGGGCTTAGAGTGAATAGCACAGTTGTCTGCTCTGACCCCCCCAACCCCCTCAAATTGAGATGTTTAGGGCATCCAGCATGAAGCTGTTCATCTAGAAGATAAATTCTTTCTCCAGCCATTCACTCAAAGGGTAAATGTAGAGCTTCAGAGAGGTTCTTTGTCAATTAGTATCTTAGTGGGCCACGCTTGGCAGTTAAGCTGTATGTCTAAGGCAGTAGAAACAAGGGAGTGATAACCCTGTCCTCTGAATCTTTCAGCTTTATGAAGCAAACTGTGGTGAAGAGAAGTCAGCTGACTTTCCAAAACAAGAATGTGATAGCTGTATTTGGCTTCAGAAGATGAATTGTAATAATAGTTTTTAGCTGTAGATCTCAGTGTTTTGCCAATATGATGAATACCAAAATTGTGGTGTTTTAAGTCAGGGTGGTGAAAGCTCAGAGAATTGGGATTTCATAGTTACTTCTGTCCCTTCCTCACAAAAGCACTGCAGAGCTCTGCTTTCTCAGAGCCTTTGCACAGTGCTCTAGCCTTTACCTCCTGTATTGGGTTTGCGTGGCAAGGTTTTGGTAGCAGGGGGGGCTACAGGGGTGGCTTCTGTGAGAAGTTGCTAGAAGCTTCCCCTATGTCCAATAGAGCCAATGCCAGCTGGCTCCAAGACAGACCCGCTGCTGACCACAGCTGAGCCAATCAGCGACGGTGGTAGCGCCTCTGGGATAACGTATTTAAGAAGGGGAAAAAGTTGCTGCGCAACAGCAACTGCAGCCGGAGAGAGGAGTGAGAATATGTGAGAGAAACAACTCTGCAGACACCAAGGTCAGTGAAGAAGGAGGGGGAGGAGGTGCTCCAGGTGCCGGAGCAGAGATTCCCTTGCAGCCCATGGTGAAGACCACGGTGAGGCAGGCTGTCCCCCTGCAGCCCATGGAGGTTAACAGTGGAGCAGATATCCACCTGCAGCCTGTGGAGCTCTTGCTGTGCTTTCTCTTTGTCCTATTTATCAAGAAGGACCCATGCCACATAAATGGTGGGATCATTCTCCGAGAAGTGTGCAAGGTGGATAGAAAGATGGAATAAAACGACTTGGATGGTGGACAGAATCACTGTTTGGGCTAGGAATCACTCTAGTGCAAAACCGGCAGGCCATTCTAGAACTAGGCCTACAAATATCAGCCTTAGCCAATGCTACGTCTGATAGTCTGGGGCTCTTGAACCAACAATTGCAACATGCCAGTAAAATGACCATCCAAAACCGCGCTGTATTGAACTTAATGTTACTAAAAGAGAAGGGTGTATGTGGCGTCCTGAACTTGACAATGGACGAGTGCTGTGTCCACATCCCAAACGTGTCAATACCGCTTCAGGATCAGATCAACAAAATGAAGAAAGTGGCGAGAGACTCAGAGGCGATTGTTGCTGCACTAGGGACTAATTGGCTGGGGAAAGTTTTTAACACGTTCGGGTTTTCCTTGTCAGGGTGGCTGTCGTGGTTTAGCCCCAGTCGGCAACTAA
>VYZW01035595.1:135133-181635 GCA_013401315.1 Balaeniceps rex | reverse complement strand
GATCCTGTACATGAAGAGGGCGCTGCTCGTATTTTAATACTCTAAGTCAGTGAAAGTGGGGTAAAGGACAGCAGGGTAAATATTATTCGCTGCCACAGAATTGCGACAAACTGGGTAACTACTGACTCCTGCAGTGATGCTCACCTACTTCAGTGAGCTCACCGCTTTCAGGGAATACTCCTTTTCCCTGAAAAACACTTATATTTTAACACTGAGCTCCATTTGTTTTGAACTAGATGCCATCCTCCTTATTGCTGAGTTGAAGGACTACTGCTTTTATTCCTGTCTGAGATTTGTAGCTGCTGATAGATAGACTCTTTTAAGGGTAGTCTTCATCAGATATTTCTCAAAAGTTCAGTCACAAGAAGGCACAATAATTTCTGATCTGTTACAAGAATATCTTCCCATGACAATCTAGTGTCTCTTTATCTTAAAATAGAAGACAAGTTAATAAGGCTACCCTGCTTTAAATTTATAACCACTTCTGCATATTTGAAGTTAAGTCACCAACAGAGCGTTAGGAAATACTTTAAATTGCTGGAAATACTACTAGTTTTTTGCAAAATTTCTCAGTACTGAGCATTACTACAAAAGTCTGTCTCAAAACAACCCTCTGGCAGCAACAGCTTTGATGATAACCTTGTGCTATCACCCACAATTCAAACCAACCTATAAAAAGAAGTGATCCCTCTCTGATAGGCACACTAGGAGATTCCATGGCATTCAACAGCTACTCAGTTTGAAAGTGCAGCTGTTATTTTCTTCCAGGAAGAACTGAGAAAAGTTGAACCGCAATAAGCTGTGAAAACATTCTACCCTTTCAGTTCTTAGAAATGCAGCAATACTTTTGCTTTGCCCTCTTTGGTGCAACAGAGGCCTTCCTTGGCTTAGAGACTTCATAGCCGTACCAGGGTCCAGGCAGTAACAGTGCGTGGAGAGGCCGCCTTTTCCAGCTCAGAGAGCCTTCAATACCCAGACCTCACCTTCTCTTTGACGTTTTTTATTAAGCGCCATATTGGCTTTTATAGATGCTACTTAGAGGCACCTAACTTTCCTCACGTATTGCAAATCAGCTGGTGTGTTAACTTCAGGCTGTGAGTCACACAGCATTGGGGGGCACCTAAGAGTTAGCAGCTGCCTGAGCTGAGGTCCACTTTTGAAGACATCATCCTACATCCTACTGATAGTAGCAGATGAGTTATACGTCATCTGATAAGTTCAGGATGAAAAAGGATAACTATGCAGCCTCCACTAGGAATATATCTGTTCTGAATTAGGGAGATAATGTTGCCTACAGAAACACGTCAAGAGAAACACTTCTGAACAGACCTGCAGATCCTCAAATGCTTGATATTCCAGCTGCATTGTCAGGAACTGAATCTTTAAACACCTACTGGGAGTGACTGCAATTGAACAAGGGGTTTATAAGCCTTAGCCATATGGAAGGTTTTGGCAATGTTTTATACTGGCAGCTAAAGCCTCCACAGAAATATTTCGCACAAATGTCCAACTTTGGAGTCTAAACCAACGGAAATTAACTGCAGATCAAAAGCTGACTTCTGACCTCTCAAAGCCCAGCCTTGAGCACAAGGACATCTAGCTTCTACCATTTAACAAACTCAGAGGCTACCACAGATTTTCTTCTTCACCTGTTTGAAGAACTTTCCACAAAACTGCTGCATGCAGCCTCTTTCACCTGGAGAGGCGATGCTGACCATTCACTTTAATGCCTTTCCGTTGCTGCAACTTCTCCTGAGTCACTTCCTGCCATTTTCCTTTGTGCTGTTAGGACCACAAATCCTTGTCCTGTGGAATGAGAAAGAGGAAAGACTTGTTCTGTTGATAATGCACCTTTCATACAAAAGTCAAAGAAAATTACTGTTAAGTAAAAGCGCCGTATTCAGACAATTCTGATTTACTTGTGACACTAGTGGACTCTCACTTCTACCAAACAGAGGGTCATTCCACCTTCACTCCAGTTGATTGGGGTATGGCATTTCTCTGGATAAGTATGAGGAGAAAATCTGTCTCTTGCTTAAATTAGATTCTGTTGAAGTTTTACTGTACTGTGTCATTTTATGGAAAGCTCTATCCCAAACTCTTTAATATTTGACACAGTCAGCAGAAGCTGAATGGGAAATAATCGTCATATGCAAATTTCATCAGAATATAGCAAGTGTAATAGCTCTAATAAGCTCATGTAATATGACTTGTCAAATCGAGGTAAACATCAAGATTTCTTCTGTTTATCTGGCATGACTATAAATACATTCTTACAAACCATCGGAAATATAGAATTGCTTTGGTCTCAGATGGCTTCAATCAAAATTCCATCTGTATTTAAGAACACACACATCAATAAAACTAGGGACAAGACATGTTTTAGCTTGTCAGGCTTGGACTAGATGCGACACTTGGCAAGTTGTGGATCGAATTGGTTCTAACTGCTCCACTGCTGTCACAAAGGCAATATAAAAACTGTCTGAAGCTACACAAATACCTGATATACAATGCTTACCAAAGGAAACACATAGCAGTGACCCATTTCGCTTGAGTACTGTCTGTTGGCTTCAGCTTCCAGGGACGTCACAAGCAACATAAAAAGTTCATCTGAAGTTGAGTCATGAGTGTTATTTAATGCTGTGAGTTCAATATAATGCTTGGTTTTGTTTGGTTTTGTTTGTTTGTTTTTTCCAGAGAAGTAAGCATGTTAACACTTTAGGCCCCATTGGATCTCAGCCTACTGTATTTATATTCATGTTAAGAAATACTTTGTACATTTTTGTTATCTCAGGATAATGTGAATGCAAAAAAAAAAAAGTCACATGGATCTGAATATTTCTAAAACATGCGAAAATCCTGAGATTCATCCCTTCCCTACTAATCCCTTCAGTCCTGTGCATGTATTTCTTCTTTCTACTTTTGTCCATCTTGTCTAATTAGTAAGGCAGGGATTCACCCTCACACTTACTTCCAACTAGAATTTTCCAAAAAACACAGTTGACACTGCTTCCACACATGCCACAGGTTATAAAAACATCCCTGCTTTGTCTCTTGACAGCAATTATGGAAAAAAAAATACTGGAGAAAGTCCAAGATTCCCTCAAAAACAGGTTCCTATGTGGTCAGATATTGCTTTGCAATTAGTTTCAAGGTCTCGAATGGTATCTTAGTTTTGAATGGCATTTTCATCCTCAGAATTTCTGGGAACTTTCACAGCTCTGAAGATGCTTCCGTGACAGCAATGCTGCATTACTCCTAGCCTCTGAAAGTGGATAGTTGCTTTGAGCTGTCCAGAGCGTGCCCGGTAGATGAAAGCAATATAAATTTGAAAGAGATGTAAAATTTCCAATCTCATTAAGTAGGATGGGAGCTTAATAAAGCTTTTAAACACATATGAAGTTTAATTATTGACATAGTTGGCCTTTTTCTACGTGATGTTTCATGAAAGTAAAATTAAGAGATTAAGTACCAAGCATATATAAAAGTAGTCTTATAGATTATGAACACAGCACATAGCATCAAGTAGTGAAGATACTCTGTTCACAGTATTAGTGTAGAAACTGTGCTGCATATCAACAGACAATTATCTAATGCGTTTTGGAGCAAGGGTTTTATTATAAACTGTAGCATTGAATTTGCTCGTTTGCCCAGATTTCTGGGCGAAGAAAAAAAGACGTAATCTCTTTTTGAAAGTTTTACCCTCCTCAGTCGTTATACAACTTCAGATTTACAACTTAACCACATGCTATCCATTGCAATATCCCTTGATCTCCATCTCAGCTACATCCCTATCAGGGAAATGCCCTTTATCTAGGTGAGCATGCCAGCATGTCCACTAGAGTATTAGAAGCACCAGACTGATCTTGTCACAGGGTTGGTGCCTGCAATATCCTTATAGAGCAAATAACAGAAATACACCACAAATAAAAGTAGGTGAAAAATAAGGGTCATAAACAGTGCACATTTTCACAATTGCAAAAATAAACCGTGTCCAGCTTGAACTGGCTTCAAGGAACAGTCTCTGGTACAGGAGTGCCAGAGCTGTACAGTCCTATTTCACCCTGCAGAGCACCACACTGTCCAAGCCTGTTAAACCACTGATCATGTACCAGCATTGGCAGCAACACCATTAATGGCTTCTCCTCACCCCTAATCCCCTCCTCCCAGTCTCTCTGGTATCTTGCAGATCTCTTCTGGGTTTATTGTATAGATTCTTCTGAGTCTTTTTTGTTAACGTTACTGTAAGCACCCCAAGACACATTTAAAAGGCCTTAATCAGACACAGACCTGATGAAAGTGAATGTTTTTCCACCATTATTAAAACTCAAATACATCTGTATTTTTCCAGCTACCTTTTCAATTCTTAAAAGTCTTCAGGAAAAAAAAGAGATAGTAGTTAAAGTAGGAAACCACTGTGGAGACCAAGAAAGGAGAGTGAGAACAGCAAGAGGAAAGAGAGATGAAAGGGTTAAGAGCAACAAAGAAAAGGAAATCATAGAATCACAGAATCATTTAGGTTGGAAAAGACCCTTAAGATCATCAAGTCCAACTGTTAACCCAATACTGCCAAGTCCACCACTAAACCATATCCCTAAGTGCCACATCTACACGTCTTTTAAATACCTCCAGGGATGGGGAGTCAACCACTTCCCTGGGCAGCCTGTTCCAATGCTTGACAACCCTTTTGGTCAAGAAATTTTTCCTAATATCCAATCTAAACCTGCCCTGGTGCAACTTGAGGCCATTTCCTCTCGTCCTGTCGCTTGTGACTTGGGAGAAGAGACCAACACCCACCTCACTGCAACCTCCTTTCAGGTAGTTGTAGAGAGCGATAAGGTCTCCCCTCAGCCTCCTTTTTTCCAGGCTAAACAACCCCAGTTCCCTCAGCTGCTCCTCATAAGACTTGTGCTCCAGACCCTTCACCAGCTTCATTGCTCTTCTTTGGATGCAGAGAAAAGGACCAAAAGAAAAGGAAATGGGAACAAACAGTTACTCTTAGTCATTCAACTCTGTTGCGCAAAAATAAAAAAAAAAGTTTCCATCAAATTAAAAAAGAGGGGAAAAAAAATCACCTGCTCCTTAAATTGCAAGATTAATTACAAATTTAGTTTCATTAAAAAGCTTTTAAGAGGGAATGCTAGCTCTACTCTTGAAGGCCATTATTCTTAAAGCTTAGAATTACATCTTATTTATGGGTTCAATACTGTGCACATGCTTTTTCAAGCTCTTAGTTCTTTTAAAAATTCAACTACAGTTATTCATCATACCATAAGGGAGATGTACAGAATTATCAAGGTATGGAAAAGAATTAACAGCTGCAAAAAATAATTAGATCCAACATAAAATGCAACTTCAGAAAAACTCATGGGAACATTCATTTCTAATCGCTTTCCTCCACTAATCGCCACCTGCACTGTACAACTTGCACTCATTAGTAAGTGGCATTTCTGCTACATCAGGGGGTGCCATTGTACGAGCAACACAACGCTGACTCCTGAAAGTTGTCAACAGGTCCAGACGAGGTGCGGACTACTCCTTTCAGAGGAATTATCAAAGTCAATTGGCTTATAGCGCTCAGCCACCACACCGGGGTGGGGGACAGCTCCCATGCGGCAGCGGCACTACCACCACCCTCCACAGAGATCACAGGGGGTCGGAGGCTGCGTGGGTGGGCTCCAGGCTATGCCAAAGTGTCCCTGGGGAAAGATGAGTGTCAGCATAAGTGCACTGGCTGCCTTTGGAAAAAGTTTTTTTCCCTCTTTTCCGCTCCATTTTTCTATTCTAGTCGTATCCTTTCACAAAGTTAAAGGGAAAAAACTCAACTTCCCTTTAGTTTCTCTCTGACTCCCCTTTACAAAGCCCAGAGAATTTAGTCAGTCTAACATGCAGCAGTTATCAGGAGGCATCTGTTTCACAGACAGAGAACAAGACAATTATTCCCAAGTTGTCAGTAGTAGCAGGGCAGTGATTGAGTGACATAAGCCCTGACAGCCCCAGCAGGAGAGCTACTCCCCGGGCTTGAGAAAGCTGGAAACCTGTGAGATCCCTGCAGGGCAAATTCATTTCCATCTCTGACTCAAAGATGCTCAAGGATGAGCATATACATGGAAGCAAAAACATCAGGCAAGGACCAGAAAAAGGATCCTTCATGCCACCTCAAAGGACTAGCCCATAGGAGTCTTGTGCCCCACTTCCAGCCCCAATATGCCAGAGGAAGGCAGTAAAACAGATTTTGTACCACTCACGGCTGAGGAATGAAGCGTTCCTAGCCATGACAGGAGAGCCATCACAATAATTTAACGCAGAACCACAGTTACCAAAGTGAAGCGCAGGCAGCCAGTGAAAGCAACTCCAATTACCAGATGTAATCACAACTTTAAATCGCTGAACGTAAGAGCTTGATTCAAATCATGATTGCCAGTCTTAGTTTGCACCTGCACTTTTTAGCAATTTTCTATTTCCAACTTTCTTGGAAACCGGTGGGATTTGCAAGTAAAACACGAGCATAGCCACTGCATTGAAACCAGTGCTACTTTTCCCCAAAACGAGAGGGCAGCTTTAAATACATGCATGTTAAAATAGCAGTCATGAAACTCAATACTTATTTACTGCATGATCAGGTGATATTTTGTTTGTTTTAAAAAGTGCAGGGTATGTGCCAGCTCGGATTGAAATCATACTAACATAGGGTTTAATATTTATAAATTTAGCCAGCACTGTTTTATGACTGTCCCGCAGATAGTTTCTCATAGGCATCACAAACACACACCAGTCCCTCAATGTATCGTTTTCTGTTTTCCCAAACTAGGTTGGAAACACTCTGTTAATGGCCTTAGCCCAGCATAAGGCAGGATTTGTCTCGCACCCTGGCTGATCCATAGCACAATGTACAAATGTGATTGTGAATGCTTTCTCTCGGCGAACCACAGTTTCTGCGTTTAAGAGAAACTGTTATTCTGCATACCAGCTTACAAATTTCACCCCTTGTCACACTCAGAGCTGCTACCTTTTCCTGCACTGGCACAGGCGTGCCCTATACAGGATTCCCTGGCAACCTGCTCTTTAAATTTCCTTTCGTGCTATTGTTTCTAAATGAACACAAACGTTGTGCATATTCACTCCCAGCCTTCAGCAGCTACAAGGTCACCCAGATTGTCTTCGTTTCCTTTACTGAGGGCTGAGGTAATTCAGTTACCTCATATTTGCCTTCAGTGACAAGCACATGCAGATAGTTACCACACGCCCTCTGCTCCCTCATTTACTTCCAGAGCACAAAAGATCCTTACCTTAAAAAAACCCCAAACTCCAAGATGTCTTACATTGTAAAATATGGTTGACATATTTTTAAGCTTTCCATACTTGAAAACAATCCACCCGTCCATACTCCAGTTCATGTAAACAACCCATGTATAACTTATATAGCCATGCTTGCATATAAACTAGGGATTCCATTGAATTCTCAGGGAAACTAACAGAAAAATAACTGTCCAAATTTATATTTATTATATTTATTATAATTATATTTAACTTGAAAGTACTTATTTATCCTTTTTCTAGAATGAATTTCCTCATACCGTTATTTTTAAGAATGCCACTGATGTTTTTTTCCTGCTGATAACCTTTGTTTTTCCTTAGAGCAAGAAAATTTTAAATATTCACACTTGTATGATTTCAGAAACTTCTCTGTCTTTGGAGCCTATGTAAAGAAACTCACTCCCCACTCTTTTTAAAAGAATGTGCTGTTTGTAAAATATAATTAGTTCACAGGCCTAGAAAGCTGTATCCCTTTTCATATATTGATAGATAGTGAACATAAGAACATGTGACGCCGATTAGTTGCTTGGCTTCAGCAAAGATGACAACTACACATATCACAAAGCAGGGAAACTCACCAGGAGCACATAACATAGTACAAAATACAAGACCCTTTTTTGCCTCTTTGTGGCACTCGGAGTGCTTTCAGGGGATATGCAGCCCACCAGGCCATTTCTCTCCCAATTACCTACTGCCTCAGCTGGAATGATGCTCAGTAGAGATCTTGAGAGTGAGAAGACCGAGGCTTGTCTGCAGGATGTTCTCCACGAGAGCCCCAGAAATACAGGGCACACTCCCCTCACCTGAAATAATCCAATGCAGGTTACTTTCCAGAAACAACACCAGCCTCAGGCCAGGGTTCTTGGAAAAGGCTGAACGCCTGTTCCTGGGCAGCATTGTAAATGAAAGGCTTCGGTGGAATTCTTCTGTTTTCATCTGCTGGGCTAAATCAGTGTTTTCACTGGCACTGGCTGGCAGAGTTTATTTATTGGTACATTTGTCTTCACACTGCTGGGCAGCAATTGCAAACGTAATTACTGCCAAAGTGGCTCTTGGGGCTTGTGCACAGGTGTTTTGCTTAATATTAAATCTAAATAAAAAACTCACTAGCAGGGACCAGTTAATAACAGTTTGCGACATGAATGCTCTCAAGGAGAAAAGCCACAGCTTTCAGCCACCTCTGCCCCCCAACCCCTTGCTATTTCTTTCTTCAGGCAGTACCACTGTGCAAATCAGCAATTATCATCACACCATTTACAGGTAACAGTTTTCACAGTTGCCAAGCAAGCACACTCAAGTGGGGCTCTCTCTCTCTATCACTGCTGGCAACAGAGACCTAATTGACTTGTGAAGCTTTATCTCAACGGGACAGCTTTGTTCGTTTTCTTCAACTTGTGTTCTCAGTGACACCTATATAGTCCAACTGTCAGAGATTAATAAATAATTCCATTGAAAAAGTGCCAGAATGAATTGAAAGTAAGCCAAAATGCTTCAAAAAGCAATTTAAAATGTATTTGCTACTCTACAAGGCATACTTTCCTTGTAAATACACAAAGGTACACATTGACTGAGAAGCTGCCCTTTTAAGCATATTGTAGTGTTTCACAGTAACACCATCAGCATAAAAGCCTTGTAGTCTTGAAGCAAACAAACAAAAAAAGTGCCATGTTTTTCACAGAGGTTGACTCCAAAATTGTGAAGTAAAGAGCGCAGCTGTGACCAATACAAAGAAAAATATTGTAGAAGGTGTTGACATTCACTGTTCTTCATTCCTTCTGTATATATTTTCACCCATGCTTCAAGATTTGATATTAAATCTCTGTGTAGGTTAGAGGAGTCTTAAATGAACCATTAACTCATTGTCAGCTGTGCTTCTCTAGCTCTCACAGCAATTTCTATTACCTTATCAGAAAGTTATGCTGAGAGATTTAATTAGTTTTTCAAGCTTTTTTCCATTTCTGAGGAATATAATGAGTGTAGAAGACAGCAGAAGAATAAAAACATACAACAGTTTCTTTTGCTGACTTTGAACAATTTTTTGCTTAAATTTTAGCTTCTTCAGAGTCTTGGATGTCATTTATGTATTTTAAATCAGCCAGTGATACTCCCCTTCTAGCTCCATCACTGATTGCTTTGCACTGCTCGCGCTGTTCAGAGGAACTGGAATAACCCTGCGAACAGCCTCCTGTCATTGCTGCCTTCTACAAGCCAGATAATATTTTTATTCCTGACCCCATCAAAAGAAAAACCTAGAAGACCAACCTGTGAAATACATTCTCCAGCGATTCTTCACCAGTGCCTATTACGCTATGGAAGCGTGATGCTAGCAATTGTGGAGCTTCACGAACTAGAACACATGAAACCCACCCACAAACTCTTGAAAAATCCAGATGCTGGGGTGGGAAAAGGAGGGGAAGTCATGTCATTCAAAAGTCCTGCAGCACATACAGCTCAACCACCCAGGCAGAAATATTTTACTTTGGTGTTTCATATGAACCAGATTTGGGTGGGGTGGTGTTGTTTTCAAGCAATCGTTTCATTTCTGCTCTGAAAAATACATTTGACAGTTTTGCCAAAGCTCATTTTGCCAAAAGGAAAAACTTTTCAGTTGACCTGAGGCAAAAGCCCTGAAAAGAAATGCCAATAGCACGTTTTGCCACTTCTTCGCTCTGACATGGAAGAAAGGCAAATTTCAAAATATTTGGCCAATGATCACCCATCTTCCATAGGTTTCTATCTGAGGGATTTAATCACATTCATTCAATCAAAATCTAAGGTTTCAATTCACAAGCATTTTTGTTTCATGAAACAGCTCTTTAATCTTGCCTTTAAATAAAACCAAACTTGAACAATAATTAGCAAAGACGGCAATTTCATTTTTCAACCAGTGAACAGGCAGGGTAGTGATATACTTCACTCTGTATATGAATTTATTATCAAGAAAAGAAGGTACCGATTCCTTCTTTCAGAGAATAAGCTTCTCCTGAAATAAGTACCAAACCCAATCCTTTAGGTATTTTTGTCCTAGAACAATATTTAAAATTAACAATCAAGGAGGACAGAAAAAAAACAAGATCACTTTACCATGTCATGACTGACTTGTGACTCCCAATACCCTCAGAAGGCAAAAAAAAGAGATCCATTTTAAAAAGAGAAAAATAGGGAAACAAGATACTGAGAACATCCTCTATAAAATACCACTAGTGCTTAAGCAGTCTTTTTTTAGTGATAGGCTACAGTTGTTTTAGTTGCTTCTTTTTTTTTAATTGAATCAACAAAACAATGAGTAAGGAATGAGAGTACAGATCAGAACAGCAATTATAACAGTAAGCATGTCTTCCATGACCATAAAAGCTATCAAAATGCCTTATTTTAGCTGTTGCTGATTAATTATCAAATAGTTCATTCTAATGCAATTAGTAAATTGCTACATTTATCCTGATTCTCTCAGTGGTGTCAGTCATATTTGTATTGTTATTGCACCATAGGTATTTGCATTTCATTACTGTGGCTAGAAAAATATTTGTGGGTTAAAACTATAGTACTACTAGGAAGAACTGTGTTTCAGCATAGAAAGGCATCTTACTAATAATACATTCTTCCTCAGGAAGGAGGAGACTGTGACTTTTCCAAACTAGTCTTTCACCATCATAGGTTAATGAGAACCTGATGTTTTGCTGTTATCTAGCCAAAAAGGAGAGCTTAGGTATATCTGCACTGCGGTGTGGAGAACTTGCACCTGATGAGAAGGGATGAAGGACTAGGACTCAAAGAAAGGGCATTTCAGTGTGAGCAGAGAGGAGAGACTGTCCATCATCAGCGTCTGCACCGAAGTTTGTGGGAGGCCTGGCCCTGTCTGAATGACCACAGCTACCAGGAGCTTTCAGTGGCAGATCAGCCCCAGGAACGTGCATTCATTTGTTTCTCTTTGAAACATCTGCAGCCAAGTCAGGCTTGCTAATGATTCAGGGCCATACACAGGAGCTGACTTTGGAGATACCGTGTCACACCTGAGGAAGCACGAGGACAATGAGGCCTTGGCAGTATTATTTCCATAAGAGGAGACGTGTACTGCACATAGCAGTTAACTTCCCCCACCTAATCAGGTGGTCCTGGGTATAGTCGAGGCAGGCAACAAAGGAAGGCGGGGGAGACTTGGGAAAATACGACACATGGGGATTGAAGTGAGGCGCTTCTCAGAGAAAGGCCATAGGAGAACTGCTCTTCTACCATTAGCTTAACTCTACTGAAGTTAGTGACTTGCAGCATCAGGAGAGAAGAATCAGGTCCAAGACTCAAAAATGATAAATAGTAATGATGATTCTCAGCCTGCCAATGAGGAAAATGTGGACTCTCTTCAGCAAGTTTATGTCTGAAGACTATAAATTCTTATTTTCATCTTTTTCAGACCTTTCCATCTGAATGAGAAGTTGGAATGCTGTGTGGTATTTGAAGACAAGAAGAAACTTTCAGAAGTGAGACAATGAAAACTCTGCAACTGGCAATGAGATTTGTTTGCATAATACTTAGTTCCAATATCAAATGGAAAATATTTGAAGAAGATAACAGTCATCAGCCTGAAAGTGTAAGAGCCAGCATTACAAACCCATTGAGAAGATCAAGATGTTTTCCAGGAAAACATGAAAAGCCAACAAATTTCTAATTCCAGCCGGGGCAAGAGGTAATGCTTATTCAGATTCTTTTAATGTTTAAAATCCCAACATTTTTAAAATGTTATAATCAAACTTTTTCCAAATGCTCTTCTAAAGGAAATTAGAAAACAGTTTTGTGTCCCATCTAAAAAAAATGTATCCAGAAGAATGAATGATAACAAGCACAGGTGCTCGTTTGAAATTACTCAATTGCCTCGGTTTGTAATATTTGACTAAAAGCTTCTCAGCAGCTTCACATTCATGATTTTGGAGACTTTCACTTCTGATCTAATAGCATCTTGAAAAACAGTCTTTCACGATACTGCGTTACAATGTTCAGCATTGATAACAACAGGTTTGTAGACAGAGATGGCAATTTTCTGCACATTATAGAACTTCAGAAGAAGTTTCAATTAAATTTGATTCTAAAAATGAGTCAAAATTGAAGTTGTGGCTGGAGTGAGAGACTCATGTTTAAAGTCAGCTAGCTTGGTTCTCAACTGAGTCTGAAACCATTTCCTTTGCGAAAGCATCACCTTTTACAAAGAAACAGATTTTAAATTAGATTCTATGAGTACAAAAAGGGGGATGTTAGTCATTCTCTGTGAGGAACCATGAAAGAAAACCTGAAGACATTCTACAGAGCGCTGGGGGAGAAGGAAGCTCAAGACTTCTGAAGTCCTGCGTGCTGCTTAGAGTGATGGCATTACCAGAAAAAGAATGAGTGAACTTTATGCAAGTCTAATGAAACAGGACTAGAGAGGGTCACTCAAAAGCTTGGCTATGGAGATGGAAGGTGTCCTTACGTGTAGAGATTCAGCTCACCTTCTGACATGTGATTTCATCAGGTGTTTAAAGATGAAGGTTTTACTGTAGGGCAATTGAGGCTGGTTTTGGCGAGTCAAAAACTTGTTGCAATTTTACCACTGACTTGCAGAAGAAAGCCAAAGTGAATCCTTTCATCTTCAGCTTATTCCTATCCCTGGGTAGCTGACCTCCTCACCTACTCCAAGCCACTTATTTTTAACTTCCTTTTCAAGCTTCACAACAGAATGGAAGGCTTTGAAAGTGATTGCCTTCCTTTCCTTTTTGTGTTTAGAGAACTCCTGGTCCAAACAAATTTAGGATCAAGAAACAAGTTTATTTGATACAGCCTACTTCACACAAGTCATTACAGAACTACTCCCTACCTGATTTCCTTATCTTTGAAGAAGTCATGGCTAAATGAGCAGATGTTTGTCAGAAATGTTAATTTGCAAAGCAGATGTTTTCATACATGAGGCAAACTGTTCTGAGATCCAACATGCTTTGAGATAATTGGGTTTGGTTCCTGCCATTTCTTCCTTCCAAGCCTATTTAGGTCAACTCTGCATTTCTTCAACAACAAAGATGGATGCTTTTCAGTTCACTCCTTGTTTCCCTCAACCCAGTGGAATCCAATTAGAAATCAAACTTCTGCAAATGATCTTTCAGCTTTTAGGGCACAATTTGGAGGGTTTGGGCCAACTTCAGAGTGAAAAGGCAGCCTGAATTTCACACATCCCTCCCAGCAAGCTATGAAGCCCATACAGTTATGGTTCTGCTTTTAAAATCCTGTTTCTTTGTACTTTTGTGAATTTATGATACAGGTAACTAGGAAAATATGAAAGATATTGTGTCTTCTCTATCACATAACCAAAGACATCAAAATAATGAAACATTAGCAACTCATTCAAGTATTTCAGTGAACAGCTTGTCCAACAATTATTTTTATGCATTTTATAGCCATTTACCTATTTCATAATAAATTTTAACTATAGAATCTGATTGACAGTTCTTACACAGACCTTGAGGAGGTCAGAGCCTTCACTGAAAAATCAGAAATACTGTTCAGCTTATATAAAAAGATAACAAAAGAAAATCTCTAATACCAAAAGCCTGAAGAACTAGGCACTTCATCTATTAAACAGAAAGCACAGCCCAACAGATTTGTTTATTCCAGCAAATATTCATGCTGAATTCATTTTACCACCAGAAAGTACCTTTCAAAAGGTACTCGCCTAATAAAACAGTAAATCCAGATTACCTAATAGGTAGGTAGGTATACAGGAAATAACCAGCATTTTTGAAAGGCATAAAGATTCAAAACCAGCAGTAGCCATTACACTTGATTTAAGGAAGCTTCAGATCTTTGGGAGCATACAGCCTTCATTCCTGCAACAGACTTGCAAGCACACACCAGCACAGAGCAGGCAGAATGCAAACTCCACCACAGTCTGTCTGTTTAGGTTTTTTTACTTCTCAAATAAGCAGCTCAGAAACATGGTTTTTAATTAGTCACTATCTTCATTTTATTTTGTTTTCCGAGACGAATGAGAAAAGCCATTTGAGATGCGTGGTTGCTGACTTCGCAAGCAATTAAGCAATTCTAGATTCTTCATTTGTAAGTAGATAAAACTGCCAAATGCAAGGAGGTGAAGGAAATAGCAGATTTGGGGGAGGGGACCAAGGATCTGTATATGCGACTCTAGAAAGGTTATTCTATGGCAAGAGCCCATAAATTCTGCCACCTACACACAGTATCATCCAGCCTCCTTGTTCTCCTCTTCACCACTCTGTCTGGTTAACGTGTTATATGAGAAAGTCTGTTGATCAAAACAAATCACTAAGCAGCTCTAGGGGAACAGAGCTTATGTTCAACAGCTACTTGCTTTGCTCTGCCTTTGCTGTAACTTTCTGATAAACACCATTGATTTTATTCTTCCCTATAATGTCGTCTGGAATGGAAAGGCACAGGTTATCAGTTATGCTGTTGCCTAATACGCATGAAAGTTGCACAGGCAGTAAGAAAAATCACTGGACTACAGGGCCAAATGGTGAGCTTGGAAAGGATTACTTTTCTGTGCCCTGTGGCAAGACCAGCTGTACATACGTTATTCTTGACATGTATTTCTGCAGCCTGTTCTTAAAGACTTCAGAGTCTGACAGAGATTTCAGTCTTTCCAATCTGTGCTAGCATTTCAGTATCCTTACCTTTGAAAAGTCCTAGTGAGCACCTCTGAATTTTCTTCAATTTAAGCCTGTTTGTTCTTGCTTTACCAACAGCAGTCAGGCAGAACAAGCTGTTCCATTCCACCCTGCAACAGTTTGTACATACGTGCAAAGGATCGATCCTCTCAATCCTCTCTTCTTCAAGCTAAAGAACATCGATTTGCTTCATCTTTCCTCACAGGTGCTGTTTCCACACTTCCAACAACTCCCTTGTCTTCTCTCTACACAGTCCTCAATCAGTACACAGCTTTCTTGGATTTTGGTACCAAATGCTCTAGGATTTGGTACCTGATACTCTAGGAGAAGCCTTAACCATCCTTCTCCTTCCCAGGCTATACATCTCATTTACATCCCCCAACAGGACTTTTCTTTTTACAGTCTTCCCCTGAAATTGTCATCCTTTTCTGTACAAACGCTATGCAGCCAGCTCTCCCCATACCATTGTTATTCCTAAGCACAGCACTTTACATTTGTACCTGTTGATGAATTTTTATTCTTTTCAGACTACACCTCCAGTTTGTCAAGATCATTTCAAATCCCAAGCTTTTTATTCTCCCGCATATTTGTGACACCCTCTCCACTTAGTGTCCTCTGAGGATTTAAAGAGGCCATTCTCCAGTTCTTTGTCCAAGTCATTAACAAAAACACTGAGTAGTTTTCATCCCTGTCCTGTCCCGCTCTGCGCTATGTGCTTTTAGACTGAAACAGCAACAGCTGTCTGCAGACTTCCAGGAGACGATGTCAGGGTGTTACACCTATGCATAAATAAAAGGCAACTGGATATTGACAACTACCACCATGTATTATATTTTATTCCTATAAAAATCAGACATTTTGGATTTCAAATCCACCCTCCTATGCATAATCAGATTGGAAATTCAGAATTTAAGTTTTTAAGGCTTTTGTTTGTACATTATTACTCAACAGCAGTGAGATTTTAGCTCCTCCAGAACTAAACCAGCATTGCATTATGCATTATAATTTCTCTCTCTAACGTTTTAGCATTTCAACTTTTATGCTTATTCTTTCTTATTCCATTTACTGAACTGCCTTATTGCATAACTCCCTACCTTGAAAAATGCTTCACAGGTACAATGCAGTTACTGTAATTGTTGAAAGATAAACATACATTTATTTTGAGAAACTATCTTCTCATGGACAATGAAGCCCATTGTTTAAGAATAAGAAAAGCATCTCCTGAAGGTGCTTCTCATCTCAGAGAAACCTTACTTTTTTATTTCACCTAAGAGCAGTTTGTCAAGAATCTTCATATTCTTCTAAACCTCTCTCAAGGTTATCTCACAGATGTTCAGAAATTAATTGAAAACAGCAGTGACAAAACAGAGAAAGCTTTGGCTCCCCAAAGTGGTTTTTAAGTTGCAGCTAACTCATACAATCTCTGTGCACAGCCAGAAACAGGCACAGGCATGGCCCAGAACAACTTAAACACTTGCAGTGCTGCCAGAGACTGGGTTGTACTCAGCCTTGGGAATCCTGCAAAATAAATGAAAGGTTAGCAGGCTTCTCTCAGCAGCTCGAGATAGAAGAAAGCATTTCCAGGACATTACAGCCTGGCTGCTCTCCTGACAGTAGCCCCAGGGAAGAGGGCTGACACGGCTGAGTGCCATTCCCACACCACCTGGGAAGTCCACCCGCAAAAGGCAAGGTCTCAGAGCACCGCTTTCAACATTTTAAGGCATTTATATCACCAAGGCAATGGTAGAGGACCTTCACAAAATTCAAAATCAGGTCAAATAGATCCACTGTTTTATCTATCAACCCTCTGCTTCTGAGGTGAGGAGCGACAGATGTCTAACAGCACCATTTGGCAACACTGGCCAGCGGTGGACAGGCAACACAAGTATCCTATCTGACTGGGAACAAGAAGTTGTCTATAACAGACAGATCAATCAACCAGACTGAAACTTGCTGCCAGCACTTTGTGGCTAAACGGGGAATCATAAAGCAGACCAACGAGCTGCTTCTGGAGAGACACCCCAGGCAGTCCTACAGCCAAAGTGAAGTACAGGCCCAGCCGCAGGGCATGCAAGATGGGAGCCAAGTCTACGAGCTTCTCATGAGGAAAACCAAAGCAAGACTACCTATTTTATTGGTAGCTGAGAAGATGGGGAGCAGGGGAAAATTGCAGTGGGGAGCATCAGCATTAAGGTTTCTACCAGAGATGCCAAACATGTACCATAGCAATCTGTAAGGTTAAAGAGAGAACATGTCTGAAAGCAAAGTAGCAAAGATCTAGTCTCACTGCAAGATGTCTGAGAAACTATGAAGCCCCAGTAAAAGTGAGTCAGATTTAGAGTCTTAAGTCAGTTAGATGCTCTGAGAATTGTACCCTAATGCAGGCTATAGGCTGTGTTAAACAAAGCTCTCAACACACTCCATCAAAGTGATCCTTGAAAATGTTACAAAAAGGGCTGTTACCCAATGACTAGTTTTGTAACAGTCAGCTTGAGACACAATAATTGACTTAACATTAAACCTAGCATCAATTTTTTTTTTTCTCCAGTGGGAGGGATACAGTCATTGAAAGTAAATAGAAGGTATATAGACAGACAGATGTATATATATGGAGACTTTGGAAAAAAAAATTGGAGGTTGGAGGCCTCTTATCTCCCTAGGTCCCAATACCCACTGAGAAATTTGCAGAGTAGTGTAGTGCCAGCCATGCGAGCCACAAGGACAAATGCCCCTGAAGTGCCGAGAAAGCTGGAGGAAGTGACTGTGAAGCACAGAAAGTTGGGCTGACCAGGGCATAGAGTAATCAGGAAGGAGTCTACGTGACTGTAAAAATTCATATACTACCAGAAAATTCGTATACCCAGAAAAAGTCAGTAATGATGAGAGGAAGGAATTAAAACCTCCAGCTGACGATGTACTGGTTTGTTGCCTTCCTTTTCTTTCATCAGCTGCAATGACCAACAACTTCTTCAGTTGAAAAGACGCTTTTTTTCCCCCAGATTTGAAGAGCACAAAGGTGAAGAAAAGCAACTAAATTCAACCAGTTTGCTTTGAATATTTTTTCCCTTAAATATGCTTTGGCTGCTAGTCTGCACAATCGAGTCAGTGTCTGTGTAGGTAAATCATGTAGAGGCTCACTCACAGGGATCAGTCAGTCCCAGGCAGTTTGTGTTTGAAGGGAATGTTTGGTGATCTCACCTTTTATCTGTCACCTTTTTCCAAGCTAAATATAATCTTACAAATAATGCTAACTGTTATTCAAATGTCTTTCTTTTATATCAAAATAAGGGTCTCTAATTATTCAGAGGCAGTTTCAAATAGACATTTTCAAATCATTAAAATACAGAAATAGGTTGTTTCTGATCTGCTTTGACTACTAAATATCTGTCATTCATTTAACAAGGCTACACCATAAAGTATATTTGTTTCTCTGCCCTCCACGGATCAACTTTCACAGCCACTGCAACAGGAAAACTCCCTTGGGATGTAGCCAAACCAAGCAAATAAACAAAACAAGCAAGTTGTTTGTAAAACCAGTCCTGTTAATCCTGGCTTACTGAGCATCAGTACTCAGCATCAACTGAGGCCACTACTTCCATCTGAGCTGTCCAGACACTGACAGACTGCTGAAAACAACTAAAAATTGTAAAATAGGACCCAACGTACTTTTTTTTACTTAACTGTCAGCACATTTGCCTGCTGTTAGTTCTCTGCTAACAGCCTGCCCTGCCCCTGTTTATTCCCCCTAAAGTATATGCCATCATAAGAAACAGGACTATACAACTCCAAGGTAAGTAAATGTAAAAATTTTTGAGTCAATATGGAAGCTAAAGTTTTTGATGGCTGACAGGTCAGGAAAACCCAGAAGTCCAAGCTCAGCTTTACAATCACTTTTTTTACTTTCCAGGCTGTACTATACGTAGGTTTCTCTTGCTCCTTTGGGCACACAGAATACTGATCACTTACAGTTTCATTCAACTGTCTCTTATTTGCATAGCCTGCATTTATTAATAAATACAGACCTTGGTTTTCCTCCATCTGGAGGCACAGCAGGTTTGGCAAGTCATAGCAAACTTGCAGTTGCTTTCCTGGGGCTGTGATCAGAGCTTGCAGTGGCTCCATTAACTAGGTAAATGGTGATAATATCCAAACATGTGCTGGTCAGTTGGAATCAATAGCTGGACCAACCCCGTTCCCAGCCATGTGCCATCGTTAAATGAAACACATTCCTTCTGTCATCTCATCACCTTCCCCACACCCGGGATTCCTTTGTACTGTACTGAGTCTCCAACGTCTTAAAAGAAACTAAAGCAAAGCTCAGACAGTGCAAGTCTTTGCTCCTCACATCCAAGCTCCCTACGTTGCCTTTTTTGGATCAGTCAACGCATTTATCATTGGAATCAATTTTTGAAGTGACATGCCACATCCCATACTGAAAACGCAGTTTGATTCCCAAGCAACTCGATCCAAGCACCTCTACGTCACTTTAGCTGCTCTGGGTTAATGACGAAAGACACTTTTTCCACCTGGAGACAGCACAAGTGAAGCTGAAGAACAAAAACCACACTATTTTCCATCCTTCTGAGCTTTTACACAGACTTACAAAACAACAAAGTCCATAAATTGGTTGATGCCATACCTGAGGAAACAGACCCCAGGCCTATGTTACAGCTCCATTGGCTATAAAAGGCTGAGAGATTCATAAACAGGTCTTGGAAACCAACAGCTATACCGTAGTCTGTGCCATGGTATAAAGATCTCCAAGCTGACTTTAACCTGGAAACCAGAAGCAGATTGACTGCAGCAAGGATAAGGCCATACAGCTTCACCTGCATTGACCTCTGTGCTGGCAGAGCCATGCTGCCTGCTTGTTTAAAGCTACTTCAGCATCCTACTGAGGTGCCAGCAGTCTGCTACAGTAGTTACCCATATTTTTGTCTGTGTTTCTGGCTCATCAAGAAAGGAAGACCAACTATTTTAACTATAATTTTAAAAGGCATACCATTTTGCAGGGCTGACCATTTCAGGGGGCGGTTAATGCCAGTGTTGAGATACTGCACGTGACAATGTGACGTACAGGAAATAGAGTCTTTGCCTGCTGGCTGTGGTGGTGTAGTGTAATCTCCCAGGATAGAAATAAAGGGATCAATCAGAAATAGCTGCATTTTATAGTGTGTAATAGGCATGGCCACATGGCACCACAGGAAACGTTAAGACTGTACCAACTGAAATAACCCAAGGAAAGGGAGATCATCTATTTGTATCACGATAGATCTTACCTTGTATTTCAGCTGCTGCTTCAGCCAGCACAGATTTATCTTTTTCTAACCATAGCAAACTAAGATCTAATTTATTACCAAATTAATCCAAAAGAAAACTTAAGGTTTTTATGGCATTTAGTACTTTCCAGCACTCAAAAGTCTTGATACTGTCTTTCAGTCATTGATTTTTTTTTTCCCCAGATATTTTTCTTGTTAGACATGTACAGTTCATTGCACATTCTCCTCAATGCCAGGAACAAAATTCTCCATAGACTCAGTAGACTTTTCCCTTCATGGGCTCACATGCATTTTTCCTGAAGATGATCAATACACCTCTAAAACATTTCAAGCAAGCATCTTTTCTTCTGTTTCACACCTCATACCAGAAATCTAGTGTAGCGTCTCATGTCCCATCCCCGGCAAGCCCCAAGAAGAGGCCATAAATCACTTGTGTTATACCTGAGCCAGACCTTGGTTATCTCCCAGTCCAAGGTTCAACCTACAGCAGCTGACTCCAGCAAATACGCACTTTAAATATGAAGTCCACAGGACCGTTAATAGCATTTCTCTATATTAATAAAAATAAGCTCCAAAACTGTTCTCTTTGCTGAGGAGTACGTTACTCTCCCTTTTCATGTTGTAAGGGGTAGTATGCATACAAACTTGCAGGTTAAGGGTAATGGCCATGCAGCTTCGAATTAAGCTCATTAAAGGAAGCAAACTAAGTGATTTTGTGATGTTATGAAAGTTTTGCTGAAAAGAAGAAAGCTAATAAATGTGTTCTGCATGAAATTGTACGATGTTGTGAATGACAAGTTCTTGTAATTGAAAACACTATAGCAGAACAGTGGTAGACTGGCTATAAATTTAATTTAAAGCGTATTCCCAGGGATTTCTGAACATAATTAAATGAAAAATTATATTTCAGTAATTTCTCAATATTGATCTCATTCAATTTGTGTGTTTCTCTGAGCAGGATTTTATTCTGCTTGGTTATGCCACATGGGTTTGGATTTTACAGATATAAGTAAATTTTCCATCCATCCAATAACCGAACAAAACTAATTAAGAGTAAAACACAAAGTGAATTAGAAGGCAGAGACTGTTCTTAATCTTATCTGTATTTTACATATTACAACTCAAGGTAATTAAAATTCATTATGCAGCAGCAATGAAGCAGGTAAACTGGAGGTGATCTTTGTGAAAGATGTGTGGAAGCCTTTACACCTGACAGCAATTCATATTACATTTTCCAGTAAAAAGGAAAGCAAGCAAGGCTTTAGAAGAGTAACTAAGAGTAACTAAGCATTCCCACATGCCAATACATCCTTGATGCTTTGGTTTTATCAGCTGTAACGCTCTACAGCTGCTGTTACAAAGCCCTCACTACTGAACACAAAGCAGTCTGCTTGCATAGCTGGGGTTGTGACTCCTACTATAGCCAGTACCTTTTACAACCCATTGATGCCTGTGCCCTGCTGCTTACCACCAGTTTCCACCTCAACTGGGTTAACTCTAATAATTCAAAAGGCAGGTCGTACAATTTACAGGTGATAATGCACAACAGCCAGTAACAGATTTGATTACATCCACTTTTGCTACTGCGACCCATGAAGATCTAAAGCCAGTGGAAATATAAGGAGTTCAGGGTCCTACGTGCAACGTTCGCATCCTGGAATAAGAATCCATGCAGGTCTTCTCTTCGGAGAAGCACAATTATTTGTAAGTCTACAGTCATTTGTAGGACTAATTTCTCTGGAAGCATTCTAACGAAAACACCTTTCTGTAAATATGGCAAATTCTGGCAGATTGATTTGACATAGGAAAGGAAACTCAGGCAGGATGAGATCACCCAAGCTATTAAATAATGGCCAACCACAGTAATAATGTTATGAGCTTTTTGGTCAACCTCCCTTGCTTTTCTTGTGCATGCAAAGCTGAAAAAAATGAGTGGCTGTGGTTGAACACAAAATAGTTCAAACTCTAAATAGGGGAGGAAATAAACTCTAGAAAGACCTGGCTTAGCATCTAGATACCTCTTTATGCTCTGACAAACACAGTGCAAGCTTTGCAAAGACTTTCCCTGAAAAGATTGGGATAAAGATAACATTGGTCTGCTTTCAAGCTGGTCACAAAAACCTGTGCTGTGGGATGGCACTATATTGTCAGAGAAGATATGCACATGTTAAACACACAGGGACATTCTTGGAAGGTGTTTGGCGCTGCTAATAAGCATCACAACAGTATTTGCAAGATAAAAACATGCTCTTCAATGCTCAGTTCATTGTGCCTTATTCCCCGTTCTTATATGACCATACGAAGGAATACAACCTGATAATAAAGCTTTATGGTAGCTTGTAAGAGACACTGGATCGTCTGGCCAGTTATTTTCATTATCTCTTGTATGGGTCACGTTTATGGGATTTTTTTAAAGATTAGATCAGCAAATACATTAGTGATGGAACAGGCTAATTGTGTTAGCCCAAAGGATTATTTACAGTTACTTGCAATGCATGGAGAAATCCATTTAACCATTCCAGATAAAACATAAAATTAGAGTTTTAATTAAAATTTGATCTAGAAAATTAAATAAGACATTTTCCCCCATACTTAAAAAATAGTATTCAATCAGCAGCTTTATTTTACAAATTTCATGAAATTTATTGTTAAAAAATATTCAAAAAAAAAATTTTTTAAAACTTAGAAATTGCCAGAAGCAAGGTTCTTTAGAGTCAGAAGTCCAAGAAAAATACAAATTAAAAATAACTTCTGAAAGACAGTTCCTCATCTATATTTCAAAATCTCACCCAGAACGCAGCTTTATGCAACAGAAGATTCTACTAAGGACTGCGTCTAGACTCTTCTTTTTGCAGTGATGTACAATGAATATTGCTCCTAGTAGAAATAACTCTAAGAGCATCAGAAAACGTGCATAAATTATTTATACCAAACTAAATTACTTTCATGCGTGAGCTAAGCAACATTTTTTAAAAGTTTATGGCAATACTGTATGTTCTGTAGCTGAGCTGATGTAATAAAAATCATGAAAAAGAAATCAATTGCAATGCAGAGATTAGCCAGTTCAGATTTAAAGTGCCTTAGGTTTCTCAATATCATTTAAGAAAAGCATCAAATAGATTATATAGCAATGTATAAATTAGAATTGATTTCACTGAAGTTTATCCAAAATTGGCATAAGGATGATCAGAATGAGGACATATGTTTGTAATAAAAAGTGCAAGTACTGATGCTGTCAGTGACTGTGCTGTTAAGTTAACAGCAATTTCCATCTCAGTAAAGAGCATTTAGCTCTTGGCATATACCACTGGCTTCCTCAAACAGCTGCTTCTCACCCCAGTTGTAAAATGGCTTTTTAACAGGATTCAAAGATGTTTTTTCTGTCTATGACTTTTCATTGATTGAACATAGCTAACATGCAAGGACAGATACATTTTGTGAAAAAATTGTAAAAAAGAATACTGGAGCAGAGTAGGCGTACAAGATGCTGGGGGCAGAAGGCTTCATAGCAGAAATTTCAGGCCTCTTCCAAGCCTTAGTTCTAGCATCAGTTCTACACTGCTTGTAGCAAGGATGTTGCTCTGCCTATACAGATACTGCATTGGCAGAGATGCTTGCTGCCATAGGTATGGTCTTCACTTCCAGAGAGCGACAATTCTCTTTTCACTTCCAGAGAGCAACAATTCTCTTTTCACTCCATCAAATTTGCACCTTCCTGGCCCCACTGTTACTGCTGTGCTGCCAACAGTCACCAGTATCTCTCTTTGTATTTCTGATAAACACATAAGTGTTGAGTTGCCAACACGAAACAGAGGCAAACAAAAAGTATAACTGTCTGGGTCAACATCAACATGAACCCTGTAAAGAGAGCAGACTGGCTGCTCACGGAAATCCAGCCACCAAAAGCAGTTTTCAAAGAATAAATGGGTAATTCCTTTCCGTTATTACAGGCTATTTCAGCTCTCACTAAAGTCATGGAGGATTGGCCCATAACCACTAAGGGAGCAGAAAACGAGATGAGTGTTTTAAAAATTGCATCTGCAAGCTTAAAAAAAAAAAAAGAAAGAAAAAAAAAGAAAAAAGGAAAAACACAAACCAAAAAACCCAAACACAAACCACCCCAAAACATTATTCAAACCCTAGGAGCTTAGTATTATTTGGAGGCTCCCACTAAAGAAGGATAATTTTTCTAATTCCCACAATAGAAAGCAAAAGTGAAAAAGAAATCCATACCCGAAGTAGCACATACACGTGAATATGACATCAAAAGCGAGATTATCAGACCCTGCCGCTCAAGGCACAAGTAGACAAACACCACGTCTGTTCCAGCACCCCATTCAAGGGAAACACATTGCAGAAGCAGATCCACAGCTTGCTTTTCTGTAGGGACCTGGCTGCAAAATGTACAGCATACTGCTACTGGTCAGTGAGTACATACATCCTCTGTCAACACCACATAAAGATCCTCCTTTCCTAGACCTATTTCCTAGATTTTTTTCCCTAAATTTAAGTTCATGTTCCTTTGTATCATTTCCTTATTTTTCCTATTTCTATATAGCCTACTGATCCTATTATTTCAGTTTTATAGCCACAGGAAGGAAAAATTTAGTTATGCTTCAGTAAGAAAAAAATGGCCAGACGTTCCGAGCTGTGCAAGTGAATCCAAATGAAAGTATAACTGATCAAACCATGCAGAGCACTTGCACAGTTGTTAGGTATCACTGAAGCCTTCTGGAGAATGGTTCATTGTAAAGAGTTCATCACGATCTGTTGTATAATTTGGCAGTGATCTACAGCTAGATCTTTCTGTTTGAAGAAACATTTGAAGAAATAACACTGAACTGGAACTGAGAGACGGCTCTGTTTGCATCTCAGTTCTCTTGGACGCAATTCTCTTTATGCCATATTTCCAAATATTGTCAGAAAAATTATTTTAGCACTTTACAAGCATGTGATTGTCAGCTGATAAAGCTTTATACTTTTTAATAACCATTTCAGCTACCTTTGCCCAGAGAAAAATGGAGTGCAAATAATCACCGTTCACCACATTTTCATCTATTTTTCCTTAATACTCTGAATGATCCTATGTTTGAAATTTTAGGGAATTATATAAATTAATTGCTACACAAAAAATACTAGTAGTGTATTTAAATTACCCGAATACATATTCCTTTACATCACACATTCTATTGCTACAGAAGGAGCTGAACTTGTCTTTGTGAATTGGTCCGATTCAATCGGTTTTGTCTTTTTTAACTGCTTGTGAGTCAGCCTGACGTTGCCACACAACAAAACACACAGGAGCGTGAAGTAACACAGTTTGAGTAGCAAGAGTTTGGTCAATCACATTACCTCTGAGGGAATTAGGAGATCATCCCAAAATTAATTTCAGTAGTACTTTTGCAGTAAGTCAGGTAGGAAGTCCTTATAAAATGCAGGAAGCTACTTAAAACTTTCTTTAGGAAGTTTTCCTAAATTATCTACTTACAGAAGTATCCTAGTTACCATTTACCTAGTTGTGCATTGACCATATTCAGGGGTTTTGGGGGGTGATTTTTTTGTTTGCTTTGGTGGGAGGTTTGCATTTGGAGGTTGGGTTGGTTTTTTTTTTTTTTTACTGATGAGATTCCTTTCAGAGATAGCTTCAGTACTTTCCTACTGACAAATTCTTACTATTATCTGGTATGCTGGGCCTACACTGGGCAATGAGAAGGTGCTGTGTACTGTTGAGAAACCAGGAACACTTCTCTTTGAAAATCAAACCTCTTTGTCGAGCCCTAGCAGGGCTAAGTGACTTTTTTTTATATTTATAGGTGAAAAGGTAAAAGAAAACTCTCACCTCTGTAGAAATGAAATTGGCTTATCTCGAATCTCAGATATAATTTGGAGAGGAAATCTGTTTGTGAAGAGGGGAAAAAAGCATTTCTTTGACGTGATTTAGCTGACAATTACTGATGCAAAATACTGCTTTTTTTTTTTTGGTAGTATCAGAAGAGGTCTTTGGGAATGGGGCTGTAGGACAGAAGGATATAAACAACACTAATATTAACCACCATCGTTTTAAGTAGAGGGTTTGGCCAAGCAAATACATGCAATCTGCTTTAGAAAGGTAGCAACCCCTGACTGTTAATGACAATGCCCAGCTGCAGGTGGCCTGACCTGACCTGTGAAGAAATGAACTACGGGCAATCACATGGCCCCTGCCCCTCGGACAGGGTGACTGTAATTTTGAGATAAATCACTTGAATTATATCACAACAGTTCGTCCCGCCACATTCTAGCATTAGAAAATTAATTCTGATTCAATTAGAAAATGACTATCATAATCTTCTGCTTTAATCACGTAGGGATTTGTCATTTATCAAAGCTCTTCCATTTGCCAGAGAGCAGTGGCACACTGGTGTCAGGGGCCCTGCCAGCCAGGGTGGATGTGCCAAGGCCCTGCACCATGGGGAACAACCTGCCAGCTGAGCTGGGTACCCAACAGCTGCCCTGGCAGTGTTACAGGGTTGCCTCGCCTGACCTTCACACAAGCAACATCAGCACTTTGAACAAGTCAGGGAATGGCTACAATCCCTCCTTCTCGGGACCTGCAGCGAGACCTTGAGTTGCCCCTTGAACAGCATGGGAAGACCAGATGATGCCTTTCCTCAACTACCACCATTTCTGCAAAGAACTTGGCTGAAAACCCAGATCATATTTCTGAAAACAGGAATTCCAGGGAAACAAGTACTCGGCTCTATCTGGCAAGCAAGAGGTAAAACCAGATATTCAACTTCATTTTATGAAAAGCTATGTTATCTGGTTCAATGGCTAAAATAGCAATTTGAAAGCTTACCGGTGATACAAATATACCTCACATTTACCAGGGATAGCCTTTTCTGATCTGGCTGCTGTCCCTCAGCCTCTCTAATCTGAAAAGGAAAGACTACCTCCTCCTTCAGCAACACGCCACGCATCTATTTCCCATGACATATGCATTTTTCTTCAGCAGCTTACAAATCTCTGGCAATATTAGCAAACGTTGTCAAGACAGAGCATTCCAAACGCTGGCACAGGAGTTGTCAGGCTTATATTTATAAACACTCCTTTTCCAAAGTGTGTCTCAGACCAAGTACCTAAACACATGTGAGAGTTTCCATCTGTTTCTCTCGCCTCACTAATTCAATGAGGAGAGGTGATCTAATTCACTAAAGTACCTTTATACATGTATACAAACGGCTGCTGAAAGACAACCGCTGTCAGGCAAGGTCAACTAAATGATCAAGTTAACCAAGAGAAAGTGGTGGGGAAAAAAGATGAAATATCATCATTCTTTCCTATTCTCTACCTCTTCTGGGCAACTGGTTTTGGCAGACATTTTCAGACTAGCTCTAATGATGCAGCTTCAAACACAAGGCAACGCATAGCTGCAGGTCACTGATTTAACATTGGCTTGGTCTGCTACTCTGTGACTTTTGGTCATTCAAATACTTATGTAGCATTGGGCTGAGAAACGCATCAAGCATGTGACTCAGTAAGCTATAATCTACAACCTGATATAAGCATCCACCTTTGAACTTGCGACTACTTTCCTCCTCTTTACTTGTGTAGTAAAAGTTTGGAAGTCAGAGATGTAATGTGGGCTGCTTACTATCAAGCTCTTCACTTAAGGCACTACAGTAGTAGTAATTAATACACTTTGGCAACAGAAGTTGTGTCTAAACTGCCTCTGGAGGGTGAAAATATGGTATCTTTCCTAACCAGTGTCATCAGTTCACCAAAAATCTTAGAAATGAAAGGTGATTTGGTTTTCAGCGTACTTTCAGAGCTGGCCCTCTGCAGTTCTGGTCATCCATACTGACGAATATGAACCCAAGCTAAAACGATGAACAGAAGGGCTGGGAAACAGAGCAGCCACCTCCCCGAGAAGAGAGCTAACGATTGCCTTTGTGCCAGCAGCCTACTAAATTAGAGACTGGGAGGCAGGACGTGACTGCTTCTCACAAATACACTGACGTGAAATACTGTGGGGAATGAGTGCTGCTCAAGCTGAAAGACAGCACTGGCCCAAGAAATGGAAACACAGGGGCTGATTTTAAACTGAAAATTAGGAGGCCCCTAATCAGTAGAGCAATGATGTCCTGGGACAGCCAGGACAGAGGGCAAGGGAGACAAGTAAGCTACTTTTAAGATGGAGTACATCTTACAAAATACGTTTACAAAGGGAATTATACGATGTGGTGGCTGTGACAGCAAGGAACAGGACTTCATCACCCAGGATGTCTTTTCAATCCCATGTTCTTGAATATAGACATAAAACAAGGAACAACTGTTTTTCCCTCCTGCTTAGATAAGGTACAGAGAAAAGGTTTCCTACACAGATGGCTACTCTATTGCAGACTCCAGATGTGGGAGAGCTGCCTTTCAGTAACAGATAGGCTGCAAAGCTAAAGAGTGATTTAGCAAAAAAGACAAAAACATCTTAATTATAAGGTTTTGCTTTAAACATTTCAATCAGTGTAGAAATACCTTCCAGAAATACCAATGAGCTGCATCAGAACAGCAAGCAATCTATTCCCATTTATGTCTATGTGACACTCAAAATCTCAGTTCACATTTCGTGAGTTTCTCTGCCTCTTCTGCTATGCTGTATTTTAGAGATAAATAGCTTTGAAAGTGTCAGTCAGGAAATTACAAAGCCACCCCATCATAATAAGAGACAATTTCAGCTCACTTTGATTGGAATTGCAGACGCCAGCCCCGACAGCCGCCAGTTTCACTGCTCCCACAGTGAAAGCCTGAAAGCAGGATAGCAAATTCCCAGTGTTATAGCACAAGAAAATCTCATTGGTGAGATTCAAATGCGTGGCATTTCTACCAGCTCCGCACAGGGGTAGACAACAGGCATATTTATTAGCCTTCCTGGACAAAAAGTGACTTAATGTTATATTTTTATAGTTGCGCACTCTTCACTTGAAAGAATATATTACCGTATCAACTATCTAACGTATTTTTCAACAGAAAGTTGAAGCGAGATTAGCCCAACTGTACTTGAACAGTACTGAAAGCTATTTTCAGTTTTAAAGTGCAGACAGCGTTGGCCAAAATCCAAGCTAAGATCCTACGTTTTTGACAGTTACGCTGCGTCTAGACGCATCTCTCACCCACAGCTTCGTTTTAGGAACAGTTAGGCCTTAAATCTTACTTGCTTCCCAAGACCAGGGCCTACCCATGCCATTCATTAAAATGCAGTGTTTACCAGTACAGAGCTCACAGAAGATTTTGTTCTTCATCTGCTGAAGCTGCTAAGCACAATACTATACCAGTGTGAATAGTTACAGATTAAAGGTATTTTCTCATAGCTGCTATGACTCTCAAGTAATTGGGGAAGCTGTGACAATGTAGGGAGATTAGGTATTTCAAACAACTTGAAAAATGTCTTTGAGCAAGAGAAATTAATTGATGTTAAAGTATTCTCGGTCCCCTGCTAATATACAATTAAAAAATAATGTAAAAACTGAACAAGGTGCAGAGATCAGTATCAACCAGAAGACACAAGAGCATCCAGCACATGTAAGACACATGTGAAAATCATGCCCTAAACATATGTATTTCTCTCCACCAAGTGTAAAGGCAGCGTGGGGTGATGTGCTCAGGTAACGACATTCAAAGTTAGACCCGAGTGAAGGACACATTAGAAGAGCTGATAAACCACATGCAGCAATATTGATGGACAACTCTGAAGCACATGCCTCCCTTCTCTAAAAGTAAGAAAAAAAAATTTCCAAGACCTGGAAAGGGAAAAGGCAACTTTTCTTCAGAACTCAGTATAAAAATCTACACGATGGATAAGAAAAAAAACCCACAGGAGAGAACATGAAAAACACTCCCCCTACTAAAGATGATCACAAATGCTGTTATCTCTGCAATTATTTATCTCAGCACCTGCTACCCATTTAAAAAGTGCCTTTCATGTCTCATACACCCTACTAGATTTTCAAGAACAATTAAACATATTCACAGGTAGAAGCCTGGTCTCATGGCTAGTTTTTTTAAATGTCTCAGAAGCATCTTTTCCTATACATGGATAGTGGACTTTGGACATAGAAACATCAGCCAAGAAATCAATCACACCAGCAAAGTATTTTCTTTTCTTTTTTTAAATTCTACGTGGATATTGTCCCTGACTGCAGGCAAACTGAAATTTGAGTACTTGCTAAATACATAATTAGTAGACTGTACCTGGTTTGCTAAATATTGTTAATTCTCTTTGTACTTAAAGACAAACCTGCAGGTTTATGTACTTACACTCCTTAGAGGGAGTGCCTGCCCCTGTATGGGTCCAACCCCCTCCCCAGCCATAAGCTGAACCACACTCCGCCTTCAGCTGCCACACAGCATATCCATGGCAACTACATTTAAGCAAGTTTATTTGATCACATAGGCACAGATAATACCGTATTTCATGTAATAAGGTTAGTTTGTCTGTAGCCTCCTGCTTAAGCAGTGTGATGATGTATACTTGGGAAATCCAAACCAGATGTACTGCTATTCACACTCAAACCACTCCTGCTGTGGTGGTACGGACCCACCCAGCTTCTCCAGTGCTTCAGCTCTCGCGACCAGTAAGGAATCCCTTACCGTGCCTGGATCTGCACAGCTGAGATGATGAACACCTAAGACAAGCATCACGAAATCACCCTCTGTGCTATGTAGAGTCTTCATATGCTTCCAGGATTGACCTTTTGGGGTTTGAGGCAAGTGATAAAATTGCACAATAATAATAGGAAGATGGGGCAAGAAAGCAAAGTCCTGATATTCCTTTTTTTAGTGCTGAATGGTTTGCGGTAATACAGGTTTCTACAGGTCTCTACCTCTGATTGAAGCTTCAGTTTTAAAGGGGGGGGAAAAAAAAGAAAGTAACTCCTATACAATTCCAGTACTTTTTGGAGCTTTGACTGAGGATTAATTGCTGGATTGCTGGGACTTCAAACTCTGCACGCTAAAATACTTCGATCTCATAAAAGTGCCTTTAGTTTACTATTAAAAAAAAACCCTATACAAAATTGAAACAAGAAGCACCAGAAATCTATTCAGTGTCTGATTATGTTTTATGGTAACTGACAGTCTGGTTAGAAATCAATTCCTTAAAACATGCTGTATCTGAATTATTACTTATGAATCTCTTGCACAACTTGAAATTGAGAATTTGTTTCATCTTCTTGCAAATGTTAAAACATGTCAGAAGAATAAGATTTAATTCTATCGAAATTTATAGTTCATCTAACTTTACATCTTCATGCTGTCATTTTACCTTGCTCTTCATTCTCTTTCTCAGAAGTAATGCTAGTTTTTCGTGATACTGAAAGCCTTGTTTGCATTCACTCCTTACATAATGCTTCCCATCATTCAACATTCATTTTTAGAAAATAAGAACAAGGTGACTAGACCTGATTAGAGCTAATTCTACAAATGCATCACTTTATCCTGAGAAATCAGATGAAATTATGTATATAAAACATGTTTCAATGTCCATTCCATTTCTTTGGAAAGAGAAATCTCTTATTCCACGCTATTTCAGAAGCAAAATAAAAAAGCCTGTTGCTTTCAAGATTGCCATTTGCTAATAGAAATGAGCCTGTCAGTAAATAGTAGCTAGGGATGCTCACACAGTTACCATAGGCTACTAACTTAAAAACAGCAACCTAGAACAATTTCTAATCTATCAGAATTTACATGTGACCTTTCTTACCAGAAGCTGGACGCTAACTTTTTAAATGTTCTCAATAGAGTAGGCATATCGTTTGCATTAAGTCCTTAGGAATAGATTTTAGGATAAACAATTACAAGCATGACATATGAACAATTACAAATGTAAATCTCTCTGAAGCCTGCAAATTCATTTCGGTCTTTTCTTGTATTCCTTCCACTTGACCCCAAAGCTTGGAAGGAATAGTAGGTCCACATTACTCTACACATTGAAAACCTGCATGCACCCATGTCAAAGGCACTGGATTGAGTCAGAAGAGTCAACTCCCTCTCCTACAGCCTTGACACAACTACATCTTAGGCAGATGCCTATTGAGAATGCTGTTATTAAGATCACAAGCCCATGCTTTTCTGGCAAAGGAAGAGGCTTGCTGCTCATCTCTGCATGGAGCTGAAATGGGCCACCTCAAGGAATCAAGTCATTATATTGAACTAGGCAGGAAGGAACAGCCAAGAAGTCCTGGTATCATTCCTTCCTGTACCTATATAGCCACAAAGCTCCACGAATGCAAGCCCACAAAAAATAATTAGCAACTCCTATTTATTGTGAAACTAGGGGCACTGCATTCAGTAGTTATCCTGCTGCACTGAGTAATGAGGGGTTTTTCTGTTATACCACTGTCTCCACTTGAAATACCAGCCTACACTAGCAAAACTGATTTTTACTGAGCCTTTAAGACAGGTATCACTTTTATTTGAACCACTGGGAAACAGCTAAAAATATGAAAGAAAACCTTGGGAACCACAGAACTTGTGTTACTTCTGCTCATCAGTGCAATAACCCTCGGTCTCAGCTGCACAGCCCTCGCTCTAAGGCAAGTCCTGTTTATCTACAACAGGTTTTTCCCCCAGACATTTCATGAAACTTTTTTTTAGTGAAGGAGAGGTAGAACACATGCAAAATGAAAATAAAATTTGTGCCAGTTTAAAATGAAAGTTTTTCTCTGTAAGGCCTTGCTCTGTTGAATTCCACTCCCACAAGTATATAGAATTAAGATACAATAAAGTTTGTCTGAGATACAAATTTTATTTTCTCTGCAAGCCAATGAGCTTTTTTCATTCCCAAAATGTTGCTGGTTTGGTCTACACAAAAGGACAACCAGCACTCAAGGTAAACAGTTCTTTGACCTTTCAGGGGCTGCACACAAGGGTCTCCAAACTTGAGTCTCAGCCTTGCGCCCCAAGGGACACTTGGCCAACTCTCAAAATCATCCACAAGCTACAGTCTTGACCTAACACTAGCCGTAATTCTATAAAAGTTCTAGCCCTGACACTCCAGTGAACAAAAACATCCAATTTCAATAATAAATGACTGCTGCCCACTCAGCCATCGTCCTCGTCCTACCAGCCTTCCAGGCCAAACAACGAATGCAGTTTTCCAGCCGCTCTTGATCTGGCCCTTAACACCAGCTTTAATCTTACAACCACATGCATCCAAGCCTTACCTATATATCTCTCTCAACCAATGTTAATATGCCCACCTTACCGCTGAACACAAACTCTCTCGGGCCAGAAATAAGGAATAAACCAAGCTCTTCAATCCCTTGTGTTTCAAGGCCTAACCCTAACCCTGACACAAGACACAGCCTTACACAAACCTGGCAGCTCACAACAGCAGCATCTGATGGCTGGCTGACCAGGATCATCTTTACCTTGCAGGCTTAGAAGACAAATAATAAATGTAGCTCTTTAGCTCTTATTACATAGCCCAACTCTAACCCCCAAACCTACACCCAGCAAAACCACAGTGATCCTCCCCTGCATAAAAACTAACTTTAAGACAGTTGGATCCAACACAGGCAGAGAAGCAATCAACTCGGTTCTTCTTAGAGTCTTGAGTCTAAATCCTCACCACCCTTCTAAACCTCAAGCTTACAGAAGCCCTAGTGACATAACTAACATAGACATAACTAACAATGAATAACATAATCCCAAAGAGTTTCACCCACCAACTGTCTCCTCATGTTAGCCTTCCTGATGTCCTAAAGACACCTTTTGTGACAGACCAAATCATGGCAGACCAAACTGAACTGGTTGCCCCTATGTAATCCACCAGTAAACTTTGCTGTCTGGCTACTGTCACCCCAAGCCTTAACCCGTGCTCTCACTTAATCCTGCCTTTACACACACACAACCCCAGCTGTACCAGAACAAATCCCCATCCTGCCTCTGCTCGCCTTTTGAGATCCAACAAATAACTAGGTGTTCAACCTCTCCCTCACCTGACACAAGCCTAATCCTATACTCAGCCTAAACACGCAACCCTGTGCACCCTAAACATAGTACTTTTAAACTACAAACTAATTGTCCCAATTTGCAGCCGGATTGGGAACTTTAACCCTGACTCTGACCTCGCTCACAGGTCAAGACCCCGCTAGGCACAGGAACAAGCTCTAAAAATCCTTGATCTGCTGGCACTGTTCCCATCACCACTGCCTTCTCAGTAAAATGTAACGGTATAGCCCCCTTTTTCACAGCCTCTGAAAACATCCCCAAATTGATCTCTAGGTTTAACCATAACCTTGCAGCCCACAGGTACTGTAGTCACTTTGCTTTCCAGAATCAGGCCTCCTCGGAGCCCAGCAAGCCTTTATAGAGCTGTAATCCTGTTTCTTTAGCTTCTGCAGCACCAAACTGTACCCCTGTGCTTTGTAGCCTTAACAACTGCTGACTGACTCGTGTCTGGTCAGGAACCAGCCAGTAATCCCTCTCCTCTACAAGTGGCAGCCTCCATCCTCACCCTCTGATGCTACCAAATCCCCAGCCTCCACCCCTTATGCTAGATGAACGCCAACTCTAGCTTTTGCCAGCACTGGGACTTGGGGCTGCCGAATTCCTCGCGGAGCTGAACCCCCAGATGAGCTCTACTGCTTCTCTGACGTGAAACACGAGCTCCGTGTTGGCTAAGCACACGGTGCGCATCTTCTAAAAAGCGGCATCCTGCAACTTGAGTAAATTGCCTGTCCTTAAAGCTGAGAGTTAATTATGCAAAATGTAAATTGAGACTAAAACAGCCACCCACGGGGTGTACAAAGGGAAATAAAGCGATTAACATCAGACTCCTGAACATCTTAATTACAAAACTACACCGCAGGGGAGAAAGAGAGACCTGTGGGCTGAAAACTAATAATCAGCAAATGAAAACCAGTCATCCCAAGTCTCACGTGCAACCAGCGGCATTTCCAAGCAGCTGGTTTCTGTGGCGCTGTTACTCAGAGCAGGCAGAGGCACCAAGGCCTGTGAGACTGATGCCCTGGCTGGAACAGAATTTCACTCTAAAACCCTCTTGGTAGTTAACCGTCCACTTCTACATGGAGTCCGTTCAACCCAGTGTTCCCACAAATTCCCATACCATATGCATTACATTAACTATCACGCTGTCACAAGTAACCATTTCTCCCTTGAAAACATGTAATCAGCAAAATATTTTCCGGCTGAATACGGTACTTAATTTTCCTGTAAGAAATTAATGCCAGTGAAAAGAACGTGATGCTAGTGTGAAATTCTAAAAGCTAAGGGAAAAAAACTTTAAATTTCTAACAACACCAACTAAGAGATCATGCACAAAGTACAGAGAAGACTCATATAATAGAAGATTACTAGCAAAACCAGCACAGAAATTGGCTTCTTGGGAATGTTGACCTCAACCATTAAATATCTAGTTAAACACTTAACGAGTAACTTTTAGAATTGGTATTGGAGCTCTGATTATACTTGGCATTCCAACCTACTGCTATTAAATTCTGCTATAATACTTGCATGTCACTGAAGGCAAAGGTTAAACTTGCTATAAAGAAAAAGCACAGCATGCATTAAAGCATTTCGGTTGTGAGCATAGGCTGGATTTTTATATTCCTTGCACATCACCTATTTATACTTATGCCAAAATTGTACAGCCCACTACATATGTATTAGGTATCATTCTACTGCCACTTTTTGCAAATATAAATGATTGCGTGATGCAAAATGGTGGAGAATTAGTAGGTCAGACTCTCCAGCCCTTCTGCGTGGCTACAGCTTTTCCACATAAAATATCCTACTCGGAATAACATATCCTACTCGGAATAAAATAATGGGGAGGAAAAAAGGCTTTACAAAGAAAAGAATCAAGATTTGAAATAGCAAGAAATAAAGACTTCCGCATACAGAGAACAAAATGAAAGGATGAGTGAACTTTCCACTTTCCGACTGGACCCCCCATAGGGTTGTCTGCGCGGGCGTAGCAATCTGGCGCGTGACTGGCCCTGCGGGGTCCACCACCAGCAGCCACAGTCATTCTGCCCAGTTGCACAGGAAGCCCAGAGACTCCAGACTAAGAGCAAAGCCATTGCCCAGCCCTGGCTGCTGACAACATGAGGGAGGAAGGGAGAAGCATTTTCTCTGCTCCCACCAAGCACTAAGGACGCTCTTTTATCCTTGGGTATGAACTCAGTAGGACCCAGCCTTCCAGACAGATCATTCACCAAAGAGATAATGGTGACACCCTACTTAGTGCCTGCTTTCAGTAAAAGCACGTCTCAGAAATGGGAATAGGATACCTGTATTTATAGGGATGAATGAGGAAGAGATGTGTCCTCCTTTGACTTTCTAGAGATACTCAGAAAGGTCGTGAGCAAGGGAGAGGCATTACCACTCTAGAACACTTTCCAGCAGCCACCCTGCTACCTGGAATAAGAAAAATACATGCATTTAATATCATTATAAGATAAGTAATGACTAGAACACAAACTGCATTTCTTTCAAGCTCCAATTTTGCATTGGTATGGTCTCCAGCTTCACCAGAATTATAAAATAAAACAGCAATGGTTATTAAAAAGGAAACACAAGTATCATTTGAATGGCAGGTCAGTAAGTAGACACTATACCCTGTACACATCAGATAAGCAGCAGATTTTATATGGTATACTATGAAATATATATTAAGTAAATACAGCCCTCCTCTTGAAAGCACAACCGTGAATGCCATGGGTCTTCTTTCAGTTGTAATCTAGAACAAAGATGAAAACAGCCACACGATCAAAGCTAAACCAGAAATGGAACATCAGCACCTGCTCTGCCATGAGGGGACTACTATCCCTCTGACAATTATTCACCTTCTGCTGATGAGTTTCGCTGGCGTTCCTTGCCAAAGCATCTGCTAATCTGTATTTGGCTATTAGCACATGGCAGGCCTTAGGGAGGTCATTAACTGTGTCCTTTGTGCAGAGGCTTCCAAATAAATTTCAATTAAAATGTGACTGAGAAGATCCACATTATCCATTTTTAAAAAAGACATGCTACCATCCAAGAGTCTTAAGTGAAAGGTTAAATAAGTATTTGAGCTGTTTAAAGATCTGGATCTTCTGCTGTATGGGAAATTACAACAGTGAATTTTTTTTGTTCTGAATGAAAATGTCAACAACAGTAGCCAAAAAAACCCAACCCCAAACAAAAAAAGCCACCCCAAAACAAACAAAAAAAGAAAAAACCTAAACTTTTTTCAGAACTACTGAACTACTAGTTCAATTCAGAACTGCAAATGCATTTCAATTTACTAGTGAGGAAAAAATGTTTTATAGAAGTGGAAACAAAGTCATTGAAAATGATTGAAGATCAAATAGAATAGAAACAATAAAATAGAAAAAGGCCACTTCAACATAATTTAGATGGGATCAGGTTATATTAAACTTTTTCTAAGATTGACAAGTTCCAGAAAATATTTTGCCTTTTTTTACAACAGTAAGAGTTAGCATAGAATCTGTTCCACTGATTTATTTTTCCATCATGTTTCACTAAACATGCAGGGAAAAAAGCAACCAAAGCAGAGACAGAAGTATGCCGATTAAATTCAGATGAAGACTACAAGCATCAAACTCCGTGTTAACTATCACAGATTAATATCACAGAGCTGAAAGGTATTGTTTCTGCATTCACCTTAAACAAACTTTTACTTCAGGATTATATAACTGAATTTGTAGCACCAGCATAGCGAGAGGAATGGAACACATTTTGTCCTGATTCTCCACTGCTTTATACCCTGTGTAATTACTTACAAGTGCACAACTGCATATCGTAAAGAGCCAAAATACTTTACAGCCACACTGCACAAGTGTAAATCACTACACAAAGTACAAAGAGATGACTAATTGGGCACCGAGTCAGTAGTATCTGAGGTACAAAACATGAAACCTCTACTTTTTGACGATTTCAGCTATGGGAGGCAGAGCATTTGGAGGCAGCTGTTCCCCAGCTCTCAGCAGGGCGCTCAGGGTAGCATTGGTGTGTGCCCTCACTCAGCCCTGCTTCTGCTACCCAGCAAGCGTAACTGTTGCCCCCGTAAGAGATACAGCAGATCCAAGTCTTAAATAATTCAAAAAAGAGAAGACAATTCATAAACTGCAGGCTCTGGAGCAGATCCTGCCCTGTGTCAGTCACATCCTGGGAGATGGTGAGCAATTAGATTCCCACCCGTGGGAGTTGAGCCCAGAACAAGCAACAGAGGCTTTAAGTGAACATGTATTCAGTATTTTTTACTTAACTGAACCCATTGCTAATGAAGGAACACTTAGAGAATGAGCTAATTGATATGTTTGTTATGGTGCTGAGCAGAGCAAAAAGCCTGGGATTAATCCCAGCAACCCACAAGTTTGTTTGAAAGAATAGAACAAAACCTAAACAGATGTTTTGAAACCAGGGTAAATCTAATGCCGTGCCTGCTTTCATGAATGCTCATTAACTTCCTTTCTTTAGTCAAAGAAAGTATATGTACGCTTGCTTGCCTCCCCTACCTCTGGTTTGAAAGCTCTGAAAAGGAGGCTGCCTCTCACTTGGAGGAAAAGCACATGTGTTTCTGGTTTACTGTAAAACTAGGCTACTCTGAAATCCCTTGTATTTTCCCCACAAACCCCAAGTATTCTCTGCCACTTATGCCATCGTCCTAACTCACTAGGCAGCATCGAACGCACCCTGTGAGGTCATTGAGAAATTTTAGCTACTGGAAGCAAACATCCAATTTAGTTTTTTCACATAAATTCTGCATTCTTTCTCTAAGTATCTCTATCACCCACACTCCTAAAACTCCCCCCTTCTTCCAGAGTTCACTCGTGAATTGGTGATTACACTTTTGTTACTTTAAGTTCTCTTCCTATTCTCAGTGAGCATCGTCTCTTGCTTCCCCTACTCTAAGGCAGAATTGTTAATGCCCCATGACAATATCCCATGCCAGAAGCATCTTTGCGGCATTTGGGTTTTTTACGTAGCCAAATGGGAAACACGAGGCTCCGTTAGCTTTACAGGAGGATGTAAGCATTTACAAACTGAGGGCTCAACTAATAAAATCCTGTAAAGCAGACTGTATTCTTAGAGATCATCAGAAAGCCCCTCTTCTTCCCCTGTTGTATATAGCACATCAGTAGAGGAGGGCTAAACCTGAGAAGATCAACGGGTGTCACTGGCAGCCATTTTGCATGTCAGATTCGGGTTTTCTGCATACAGGAGATACCACTACAGTCTGAACCGAACACAGCAGGTGTCACATTCCCCTTTCCCATTACAGATTTGGCTTCTGCAGGTGTTAGTAACCTTTAACGCTGGGTGGGTTGCCAATCCGGCTATAACACTAGCACTGACCGAGAGAAACGCTGTTCATCCCACTTTCAGAAAACTCTCTGTAACCTGTCTGAACGGGGCAGAAAAGTGCTGATACTCACTGGTTGCACAGAAAAGTGCCCAAACTCACCCTCAGCAAGAGATTCTTTTCGCATAGCAAAGCTGCGTGGTAGGTACTCAGGTTAGCCTTCAGTCTGAAAGGCAATATGCAGAAAGCACCTCTTCGCTTAATTTACAAATAAGCCTCACGGTGTACTGTGCCGTACTTCTGTGGCTGGATAAAATCTTCACATAAACAACCTTGGTGAATCCCATTGTCAGTCTGTTACAGCAATACTAAAGAACAGCTTTCCATAGCTTCCAAAAGAACGTTTTCATTATCTTTGGCTTGTACCTTTTAACTCCTTTTAGGCAATTACTGAAAGATTGCAGCTCACTTCAGATTAGGTCCAGGCTGCCAAATCACCACAAATGATGTTATGGCAATTCCAAGCCAGTGAGAGCTAGCAGCCTGCGGCTATCTGCCTTCCTCCTCTGCACATCATTTCTTAGTATTTACAGCTAGAGGTGGCAAAAAGGGTAGTTGCTCTGTGAAATGCATATTAAAACTGAATGAAAGTCAAAGCCAAGAAAGCTATCCTATATCAGTTTCATAAACAGAAAGAGCTCATCCTCATCCAGTTATACAGATTTCTTTATCATAATATTTGAGTATATCACTCAAAGTGTGAAAGAGGAAATATAAACAGACTGAGATCCTTATCTAGTTGTGATCCTATATAAACCTATTGTATAGGTTTATCTATACAGATCCTCTATTATGTATGTCCTTCTATACAGCTAGCAAAGCTATCTGAAAAAACTTACACATGCCATGAATTCTTTTCTGTCTCAAATGTGTTTGCTTGTATGTTTTTAACTAGCTATAAGGAAAAAAAAAAAAAAAAAAAAAAAAAAAGACAAAAAAAAGGATGCCCAAGCCCAGGCAAATGGCATGCAGTAGGATTCCCTCCCGCCCTCTCTGCTACCCAGGGGTACCTCCAGGCTGGGCCCGCTGCCTCCCGCTCCCTCTGCCCCAGCGCTGCCTGGTGCAGGCTCCGTGCCGCAGCGCGTTACCCTCTCCATTCCCTTCAGCAGAATGAGATGCTCAACACACAATTATGCTCAAATCAGATCTACCCCTTGCTTCAGTGGCTAATACAGATCACAAAACATGCTTAATTATTACAAACTAATGAGCTGTTTTCTGATATCACCTTTGATACATTTGGATGTAGCAAAGAGAGAAAACAGAAGAAACAAGGGAGAGGGATGGGGGGGGGAAAAGCAAGAATAACAAAGGTATGCCTAGCATAGCTCTTCGGAAAAAAACAAAGTTTCTTTTTATTTTATTTTTAAGTTTGCAAGCTAATATGCCCACAGAGTTGAATTCAGCACGGGACTTGAATTAAAAACGCATTTATTTGCGATTCATCTGCCAAATAATTAAAATCCAAGTACTCCCCCTCAAGGATAGAATATCCCAAAGTGGGATTACATAAACAGTTTTCTGCAAAACAAAACAAGTATAACATACTCAGCGAAACGCTGTAAGAGATGCAACAGGAGCTATGTTCACAGATTCCTGGATCTTCCCAAGAGACTCCTGCGTAGGGGTTAGAAAGCAAAGGCAGGAGTATGTATCATCCTAATGACTGGACTGCTCAAATCATATTACTGTAGCACTGGGGAAACATCCCAACTTACAGAACTGAAACAGAGGAGCTGTTTACATTCTTGCACCAGGTACAGGCTTTATGGATATAGTTACAACAAAAGAAAATATTATTTCTGTGAAATACTATTTGAGAGGAAAATATTGGAAACCTAAGTAGAAAGAAAGGTCTAGAACAGATGAACTGGAAAAGGAATTTTGATATAACACATATTGTTGAAAGCACTAAGTGTAGGAGAATGTCAAAACATAAAGTCAACAGAAGAGGCACACAAACCTGCATTTTTTTAGGGAAAACGTCTTCGAAAGATTAATGTTATCAGTATACACATTATTAGCTAGTCACACTCCGTGGTGCTGACTTCAAAATTACTAGACTTAAATTTTGCTTCATTCTTAACATATTACCGATGAGTTTCCCATAAAGGTGGCCAAAGCTGCAACCAGAAACAGAAGAAAGATATCCTGTATGCTCTGTATAGTGAGGCCACTACCCTAATATTACCATTAAAGGGTTGTAATCGTCCTATCACTAAATAACCATAACAGTATGCTAGTGATAAAATGCCTGTTTTGAAGGACTGTCACTTCACTCTAGAACAACATCATTCATGAGGTTCGAGTCTGTTTTCTAAAATTACATATAACTAAGCACATGATAAATTTAATTGGTAGAATTGCCACTCGTCACTACTAGAAGAGCTTGAAAGTGGCAATCTTTCCTAATAGATATGTTTTACTAATAGATATGTTTTTCAGCATCAAAGCTTTCAAGTAACAGTATAACGAGCACAACCCCGAATTTTAAATGAAATCTGATAACGAGCATCTGAGGTTACAAATTTTAATGACAGTCCTTGCTAGAGCTGCATAAATAAGTGTCACCTATTGAGATGCCCAGCAGCTTCCGTCAGCATGGCCTTGGGCTGCTGGCATCTACATGCCGTTCCAGGGCTGCTTCTCAGGTGCTACGGCAAGCCTCAGAGGCTGTCTCTGCTTGTAGCCTTCCTGCTACAAACTTTTCTAAAAAGGAAATGATGGAGCAATGAAGGAATGACACTGAACTAATAAAGCACTCTTCATTTAGGCTATTGGAAAGCTCATTCACTGGCCCTAAGCAGGGAGAAGTCCTCATAATGGAGCTATTGCATCCCTCTCTCTTAAAAAAGGCTGGTTTTCTTTATTGTAACCTTTACCAGCTTTTCATCCAGCCTGATTCTAACACAGGCCCAGCAATGAGGTTTCAGTGCTTCCCAGGAAGCCATTTCCATAAATAGTAGTTCTCATCATGAGGAAATTTAATCCTAAATATTCAAGCCAAATGTTGCACCTGGCTTAATTACATCCCGCTATTTTGGCTGTAACCAAATAAATCAGTCCTTCATCTCCATTCTGCTTAATCTTTGTTACACATCGGTTCTTTCATTACCTTCCAATTTGTGTTAGAGTCCAACCCATTTGCCAAAAATCTTTGTCTTAATGACATCTACAATCCAGTCTTCTAAATTACAAGCATGTATTAGCAGAAGAAGGGTTTGCTCCCTGCTTAGTAACAAGGTTCCCAGACTAGCCAGATTGGCTCCTGTTGCTCTTACAGGACACTGCAGCTGCCATCTACTAGCCCGTCCTGAAGTTTCTTTTCACGTTACTTTATTTTCCAAGTTTCTACCCCAAATCTGTCTCCTCACTCGGATTATTTTTTTTTCTTTTCATATGCTAGTTTGCACTTTTCCTAGTTAAATATAGTAGCCTATTTTCTGACCACATAGCTAGATCTCTGCCCCTGAGCTATTACTCTTGTCTCTGGAAGTGACCTTCTTACACATATATTAGCTTTGAAAACTGGCAGTCCCCCCCAGAGCCAGAAGCATATATACATCTCTAATCAGTAAGCAATAAATCAACTAGTCAAAAGTTTCATATTCTCAATATCAGAAGTAGATTTTTTCATTTCAATGAGTCTTCAACCAAAAGGAGACGATGATTCTTTTTAAGTCTCGTTATTAAAAAAAAAAGTGGAGTACTTCTTGCTAAGACAATGTCTTTCATTTCAAAGTTCCTCAAGTTTCTTCCAACACATTAAATGAGATTGTAAAGTAGGATAAGAAGATCCCAACACATAAGGAAACACTGAATATTGTACGCCAAGTTGCAACTCAAGCACAGGTCAATAGGTACTAGAAGATCCCTTACCTGCCCGCCAAACAGTTCCTCAAAACCAAGAGCACACTCACAACACACATCTACTCCAAAATAGCAATGACCAATGGGGCACTTATTACCTGTCAGACTACATGGCTGGTCTTCGTCAAGAAGTTACTTTAACCTGACCCATGCAGCTTGAGCTTGGTTCTCATTCCCACCAGTACTACACTTTTTATGACCCTACTGCTACCATGTGTGCTTACGGCCTGACGTGCCCTTTCTGAGTGTTGGTTCCAAAAGCCTGTGGTCTGGACAGCTCTTACTCTGCTCAAGGAAACAGGACATTGTGCCCTTGAGTACCAGCGCTCTGACCCCGTGACACTGCAGGAAGCTGCTCACTAGTCTACAAAGTACTTCATTATTTCTTTTCACTAAAGAAAACCCCCCCATCTGAATTCAGAAAGCCTCAGAGGCCCTGAGGAGCCTGTATTTATCTGGTCTGAAAAGAATAGATATTTTCTTAAAAGAGTTGAACAGCTAAGGAGCATAAGCTCAATTCTCCCTCCAGCCCCTTATGAGAGCTGGGAGTCTGAGGTAATTGCTAAACATGATGAAATGCCTTTAGACATACAAAAAATAAAAGAAAAAAACCCAGCCTCCCTGCAGCATGGTAACAGTAGGGAAAATAAGCTTGTTTATACTTATACCTTTCTTCTATGTGTTAGGTAGTTTATTTGTTCTTGGGACACATTGATTGTTACGCATGGATGCATCAGTCATGTATTGCAATCACTGAATTCAGAGATTATGAAAATAATCCTGGAAAAGAGCTTATGAAGCCAGATAGTCCATTCCCCAGCCTCAGGGCAGGACCAGGTAAAATTTCTCATTTCTGATATATTCTAACCTATTCTTACAAAAACTCCAGTCATGTAGAGCCCATGACCTTCCTGTCAATCACATATGACAGCCTGTTCTCCATCACGCTACTACCAGCAGGACTTTGACAGCCTAATTAAAAGCAGAACTGGCTTTCTGTTGAAAACAGCGTGAGATTTGCAGCCTATGGTATGTGATTCAAGGAAACATAAAATGCATTATAGAAGAAGAGTAACATGCTATGGTAGAAAGCATCTGTTCAATTTGTTTGTTTTAAGTCACAGAACTATGTTCCTTTTAAAGACTGTCACTGGGTAGCAAAAAAAGTTGCTCTTTGCCCAGTCCTGGCTGATGCTGTGGAGCTTCCAGAAGGAACTGAGATTATGCATCGTTTTTGGCAGGATCTGGGCAAGCACTAGAGGGAAAAGTGCGGTATAGGCTGGGAAAGAGACTGAAATCCAGCCAGCAGCACAAGTGGAGCCTGGGAAACAGAAAAGCATGCACAGAATCAGGTGTCTGAAGGGACAGAGAGAGAGATTTATAGAGAGCCAAAGGGGACTCTGTGGCATTTGTTAGCAAAAAGGGCTCAGAACAAATGCAGAACTCACTGTATTAGGACACGGGGAAGATAGCATTACAACTCCTGCTCTATTCTATTTTACCTGCCATTGAACTTTCTTCTTTTTTTTTTTTTTTNTTTTTTTTTTTTTTTTTTTTTTTTTTTTTTACTTTAAAATGTTGATGGTTCTCATTTATATGCAAATAAACACTGACGTGTAAATCTAAAAACCTCTATTCAGTTTGCTCTCTTTAAGGAAAAGATCTAGGTGAGTCTACCTCAAAGGCTCAGGATCTCATCACATGCAGAAATACAGACTTAGAGCATATCCCAGTGTGCCAGCACTCTACCCAGCACACTAGCTAGCACAGTTGGTAGAAGCAATTATCACAGTACAGCAGAACACAGTAAGTGAGGAAAAGCTGTTTTTTTCTGCAGCAGCCTGTAATTCAAGAGGCTACACTTCCACTCAAGAAGCAGAGATCTCCTGGCTCCATCCGCAGAGCCTTTCCACCCAGATCCTAAGTGTGTTGTGCTTCGCTTTCCAAAGGCTGGAGAAAAACTTGCTGCATTTTCCTGTTGTTCTCGGATTGCAGCCCAGCATTCAAGAGCCAGAATAAAAGTCAAAAAAATACTGCAGCTAGTTACATAGGGTAACATCTTGCAGTCCAGCTTTTATGTCTATCATATGCAGAGCTTTTCTGAAGCTTACATATTAGATTCTGAATACTGCTGTGTAATGCTAACCAGAGCACCAAAGGTCACCTAATCCCCAGCCACCACCTGCCCTGATCTCTAAGCAGGCTGCTAGAGGAATGGCAAAACAGCAGATTAAAGGATTTGTAAATCATGACAAAGTAACTAACAAACACCACTTTGGCCATACCAGTAATTCCGGAGCAGACAGCTGCGTTGGACGGCATAGCAACAAGTTACCAAGACCATATTTATGCAAAGCTAGTTTAAACCTTCACAGGCAGAGAAGAGAGTGATACAGATCCGTAAAACCACAAAGGGATCTGCATCCATACTCTGGTTGCTACTGTGCATGGAAATCTAATGTGACATCTTCATTACCATTACTGCTTTGCAAGCTAAATTAAAATCATCAAAGATAGATTAATGTATCTGTCTTCTGCTTTGTAGGCATGATTTAATATGATGTTACTGAGTATAGCTTTAGCATCACATTTTCATTTCAAGTGGGAGAGAAATCTCACCTCTTACCAAGATACATGGGAGTTTAGACATGAAGTCAGACCCATAAATATATTTTGAGCGTCTGCACATCTTGCTAGATATGGAGCTTTAATTTTTTAATATTTCCGAAGAGTGTAATACAGCTGTGGCATAGAGAGACTTCTTTCATCTCATCAAGCATTAGACAGAGGCATACATGTTTTGGATTATGAGTCCTTTGTCTTCAGTCTTAACAAACACTGAACGCAACCTACTCTGCAACAAACCTCTGTTCTGAAGTACCTGAAAGACACAGGTCTCTAGGTGCACAGAAGTAAGAAGTCCTACACTGATAGGATATTAGAGAAATGTAAAACCACACTCCCAAAACATGTAATTCAGTAGGGAAGGATTGCTTCTGTGTCCTTTACAAA
>VYZW01035595.1:96831-135100 GCA_013401315.1 Balaeniceps rex | reverse complement strand
AAAAAAAAAAAAAAAAAAAAAAAAAAAAAATTCATTTAGAACACTTTAGAGTAATTCCTTATGATACTGATTAAAGTGCATGTAATTAGCCCTTCAATTTCCAACCCAATACCCAGGCTATTAAAAGCCGTCTTTGTGAATTCATATTTGAGTTTTCTCAGCTTTATCCAGTTTGTCTTTAACTTCAGCAAATTCTTAGTAAACAACCCAACAGCAACCAAATCCTTTCTTCTAAGCCAGCAATTCATACACTATGCAGAGAGAAGTCATGCTACTTAAATCTTGTTGCAAACAGAAAAGTTAGGAACTGTTTTTTCTCCCCGCCTCCCTGCCATGTAAGCCAGCACAAAATGGAAACACTGCTTTTCACCAAAGCAGTTTTGCTACATTATGCACCACAGCAGATAATTAGAGACACAGGGTAAGGCAAAAACTATGTTTACTATGCAAAATGTCTGCAGCTTAAATCACCCCCAGGGGATGAGTAATTTGCACAATCATTAGGATTTTGAATGTTGCTCTGACAGACATTTGGGGGAAAATAGTTTGAAAAATCCTGGAAAGGTGTTTAAGCAATAAAGTTGATGCCTACTTTTTCCACTTTATAAGTGCTTCTCGAAGGTGTAAGAATTGATATACATGAGCGTGAAGTTTGGCCTCTAATTCCATGCTTCACTGCCAGTGCCTTTAAAGAGTAATAGACAGTCAAAATATTCCAATGTTCAGACTTTCCACTACGTTGAAATCTCAAGAGTCCAAGTTTCATCCTATTTTGCAAAGTTTATCCTTGGTGTGTTTTCAATCAAGCAATCTCGTAAATAACCCTGTGACTTTATTCTCATTAGACCATGAATCTCCACCATGCTGGTCTCATTGGGAAAGGGATCTCAGCCAGGATATGATCCCCCAAAACGTGTATATAGAGATGACAGTTCTTCTTCACAATACATTATTTCATCGCTACTGGTCTACACTACTTTCTCTAAGGTAGATAATATTTGAGAATTGCTATACTAGACCTCTGTAGTACAATACAATTTCTAGTATGAATAATGTCTTAAATTTGGACTGCTTTCATTCAAACCTTTACTTGTTCTCAAATACCCCATTTCTCTACAACGGTCACTTTCTCCCATTCCCTCAATCCCTGCAAGATTAAATAGAGACCACGCAGGCTACCACTGTAACAGCATTACAGCCAGTGTCCCCAAGGGCAGATAGGGACTAAAAAGGCCATTTTGCCAGACCCCAGGTATTTACATGCAGGGAACCTCCAGGGAAGCTCAGTCTCCTGAAGTCCACCTCACTGAACACAGCATGCTGGCAGCATTTATCCTTTCTAAACTGACAGTTCCCACCTATGGATATCTGTCTGTTTCCAATATCCTGCTCTCCTTTCAAGATACAGTTTTACTCCAAGTATTACTGGAGGTAATTTAAATGTGTAAGTCATATACTGAATTACGGAACGAGTTCAGGAGTGCTCCGATGCAAACTCCAGGGGCTAATTTTAAACAGTAGAGCCGTTCTCCTTTCCCTCTGCAGTGCTGGCAAACCAGTTGTCTTTGAATATTTGATCACAGCTTTCTAAAGTCTCAGGAAATATCCACACTTTAACAAACAAACAAAAAAACCCTCAGCACACACACAAATAATCCAGCCCCTAAATAATTTATTGCAGTCTTATTTTAAACCATATGAAAAATAGAGACCTGCCACTGAGTCTGTTCTTTTCATATTGTTGTCTCACAAAGGGAGTTCGTTACATGGTGTGCAATAATCCAGTTCACACACTGAGTCAAGAAATTGATTTTATTTCATTTCTGCACAGAGATGGGTGCTAGGTGGTAATTCCACAAAGCTAGCACACCTGTACAGTAACATTTTAACATATTTATACTTATGTTGCTATGTATCACTTCTTTTTATTAGCATATTGTACTATCACTGGTTCTTAGTCTCTTTGCCTTGATTTAAAGACACAGTGTTCCATAATTTCACTGCGCAGGCCCAGTAGGTAAGGGTCCTCATGTGGAGGTGGGAATATTTTGGCAGAGGTGTGTATTTTCCATGCAAATGAGCATAGTTCATTTAAAGTTCATATACTCTTTAGTTTGCGTCAAATTCCATGCTCTGCTGCCCAAGTATTTCTTTGTGAGTGATAAGTTTCTGCTTTATCTAACATTTCGTCCCTGGGTAAATCTCATTCTCTACTAGCTGACCTCAACATTATGTTACTTGAGACGTCAGTATTAGAAAGGTACAGGATACAGCAAGCATCTAAAATAGCGAGAGGATGTCAAAGCCACAGCTGGGATGACATTTTCAGTAAGCTAGCAAGTGTAACAGAACGTGCTCTCCAGAAAATTGCTTTACTTCAATAAACAAGTTCCAGATCATCTTTACTTAAAATTATGCACCAGAAAATAACTGCCAGGAAAAACAAAAANCCAGTTCACACACTGAGTCAAGAAATTGATTTTATTTCATTTCTGCACAGAGATGGGTGCTAGGTGGTAATTCCACAAAGCTAGCACACCTGTACAGTAACATTTTAACATATTTATACTTATGTTGCTATGTATCACTTCTTTTTATTAGCATATTGTACTATCACTGGTTCTTAGTCTCTTTGCCTTGATTTAAAGACACAGTGTTCCATAATTTCACTGCGCAGGCCCAGTAGGTAAGGGTCCTCATGTGGAGGTGGGAATATTTTGGCAGAGGTGTGTATTTTCCATGCAAATGAGCATAGTTCATTTAAAGTTCATATACTCTTTAGTTTGCGTCAAATTCCATGCTCTGCTGCCCAAGTATTTCTTTGTGAGTGATAAGTTTCTGCTTTATCTAACATTTCGTCCCTGGGTAAATCTCATTCTCTACTAGCTGACCTCAACATTATGTTACTTGAGACGTCAGTATTAGAAAGGTACAGGATACAGCAAGCATCTAAAATAGCGAGAGGATGTCAAAGCCACAGCTGGGATGACATTTTCAGTAAGCTAGCAAGTGTAACAGAACGTGCTCTCCAGAAAATTGCTTTACTTCAATAAACAAGTTCCAGATCATCTTTACTTAAAATTATGCACCAGAAAATAAATGCCAGGAAAAACAAAAAAAACCCCACGTATATAAGGTTTTGCTGATTAAGAACCAAAGAAACAGATACAATCAGAAGTGCGGGACTTAAGTCAATGCTATTTTCGTGCGAAACTGAAACAGCTTCTACACAAAGCCTGTGCAAGGGAGAGAGGCACAAGGGCAAGTCTGCACTTTTCACAGCAGATGTAAGAAAACAGATAACTGGTCAGGCTGCTCATTGTGCTATGAAATGTCGGGAGTTTGCGTGCCATCCTTTCAGACCAATAACATTAAATCCTGCAGATTCCCCAAGACCTCTTCTGTCCTCATGCTTTTACACCTGTTCTATGCCAGCCAGCAAATTCCAAAATAAATTGCTTACAGTGTCTACCTAAAATGAACCACGATAACAGCTGCCTTTACACACAGCCCAAAGAAACAGATTTCTTTATCTGGAATTTAATTTGGGAGTATTCATTACAACTCAGGCAGGAATTACCAACAGCACGCCAACAAAAAGAGAACTGTGCATGGCATAACACAGAGTTGGGGGGCACATACAGAAAAGAAAAACAGCAAGTAGCTCTTTTGCAGCTATCCTAGGAACTTGCTTGATACAGTCAGGTTTAAAAGGACAGCTCAAGAAATATCCTGGAATTTAAAAAAAAAAAAAAAGTCCTGTTGGTCATCAGGCATTTTGCAATTTATCGTTAGGATACAGTGTCTATCATTTACAGCCAAATGTAGGTTATTTCCCTTTAGAGATTCACCATCCAGATTAGGACCCTGTATTATGATTGTTAAGAATTTGCATCATTTGTGTTCAGTTTCATTATAGGAATCTGCATGAATTTGTGAAAATTTATTTAACGAAATTCGAGTGGAGAAAATAAACAAGATGTTCACCATTATTTGCAATCTGCTTTGGATACACACCAAGCAGAAAGTCATTTCTCTCTGTTCATTAATAATGCTTACTGAAGCTTGGCTTATAACTAGTCAGCCAATATGAGGCAATATAAAAAACTTATTGACATTTTTGCATTTGACATCTTTGTTCACACAAAGAAAAACAAAGACCCAGCCAGACCTTTTTGAAGACGTCAGACACTTTGATGTGGGGGTAAAAGAGCAGCTTTTCCCCTTCTTACAGTGAGAACATTTTCAGAATATACATTAAATTGTCACCACCATACTTCTCACCACTTTTTCCTACTGTGCCATTATTACAATATTACTCATACCTTTATGCGGCATCCATAAAATTGTGACAGCTAAGAAAGCCAGCATTAATTTATTCCAGTAAAAAGTATGAACTACTTTTTCTTTCTCTAAGCAGTTGCAAACTCATATATAAAATTCTGAATTAGATCCCCACACACCAGCAGGGAGGAGATTGGAGAAATGGGATTGATTGATTCCTTTTTCTTTAGTGTTAAGTTTTCCCTGTTTCACAATCCAGAATTACCTCGTCCGATTCTTTTAAACTTTTGCTAGAATTCATTCCATTTCAGAAAGCTTGGAGTCAAAAATGCCTTAAAGACAACTCAAAGCTATAATTTGAAGGGACTTATGTAAAGACTACTGCATCATAACCCAACCCAAAGGGCCCAAGATGAGAGCAAGAGAGACAGTGTGCAAATGCGAGCATAGGATGATGCCTTACAGACCTTACCCCAGTTTTACAGCCTCATTTCCTACTTATATTATATGGATTTCTTTCTCCTTAATCAAATCTATCTGCTTACTCATTTTTTAAGCAAAACAGTTTTATTGTTTTGCTTTTCACTAGAAACAAGCCATTTTTTCATAGCATTTGCTCACAGCCAATGAAATGTTTTTACATTTTTATTTGTAATAGCATAATAAAGAATCCAAAGCTAGAGTTTGCTCTCAAGCTCTTCAACTGTTTCTGCATCCTTTTATAATCCTTAGGGGCTTTATCTCCCCCTCTGTCTTCCTTTCTCCATTCTGCTTGTGCTTTGTAGAATCCTGTCCCCATTCTTTCATCCTTTAACCATTTCCACTTCTTCTAACCACCTTCTCTTCCCACCTTTTTCAACTCCTGCTCTTTCCTTTCTTCTCCAGCAGAATTTCCTTCCCCTTTCCTAAGGGAAACACACTGCACCCAGAGGGCCGACACGAGGAATCTTCTAGCTCCCTTCTGCCACTGGCCTTGGAGAACTTCAGTATCTCCTCCCCTACCTCAGTCTTGGTGTAAAGCTCTTCCTCTCACTACTCTTCACACAGTGGAGAAAGGGTGGGGACTTCAAGCTCACAAGTTGGGTGGCCACGCAACTGCCAGGCTCTATTGGTCCCTGCTCCCGCTCACTTCTGACTGCTGAAGCCGGGCCCCCGGATCCAGCTGTGCCCTAGTCCCACATTACATCACGGCAAAAGCCTGTTCCTCTGCATTTGCTTCCTAGGAAAGAGATTCAGGAAGAGAGGTGAAAAAGTAGATATAATCACTTCTTTAATCTGAATGGCAGGACTATAAGACACTCTGCCATGGGCACTGACTGGTCAGTCTACTTAGTCTCTAGCTGTTTAGTTCAGATCAGCTTTGATACAGAAGCATCTGATGGATTTTCTAACTTTTACTTTATCCATGTAAATAACAAAATGTTCAAGAACAAAAGATACCTTAAATTTCTGCTTACCTTTGGTTAGTTAGATATTGGAGGAGCACTGCAATCGGACACCAGCGGGGCGTGCATCATGCCTTTACAACCTGTCCCAGGCCCACCGTCAGCAAGGCTGGTCCTGCTGGGAGCTGCCTGACCGCTCCAACACCTGCTGCAGCGGGCAGCGCTGCTGGGCTCCCAGGCCGTAGGCTCCAGGCATATTCTTGGAAATATTCAAAACTCAGCTGGACAAGTCCCTGAACAACCTGACCTAACTTTAAAACTAGTCCTGGGTTGGACTATATGACCTCCCAAGCTCCCTTTCAATGTAAATTTAATGTGAGATCAAAGACCAGGTAAATATGGTAAGCTGGTGTGCCTACAAATCTTTGTAGATGTATACCCAAAAGCAGTTTTATTGTCAGTGCTGTGGAAATGAGGCTTAAACTGTGCAGTGCAATGTAATTTGTTTGTCTATTGTTCCTTGCCACCTTCTCCCAAACCTGCAATAACTTTTGAAACAACTGAGCCAACATCAGATAGATTTGATAGATAGAGGTCTCAAAGCTAATCATATTTCTAAATGTTTCAAAATATATATAAACATCCACACACACTGAGCAGTCACACAGTTGGAAGCAACCAGAGCACATGATGCCCCTTGCCCATCTAGTAGATGGAAGACAGCAGAGGTACCATGAGAGCATGAAGGAGAACACAAGATATTGTGGAGATAGTGGTGCAGACATCAGGAATATGAAGAGCTAAAGTTTGTTCTAGGGACAACAGTACAAGTTCACAGGAAACTTGACTTCAGTCTACTGTTTATGGAATACCTTGTTATTTGTGTCTATTTTGTCTTACCAAATGAGTAGCAGTTGATTCAGAGGACAGTGCAAGAAGCCTGCAATAGAGGGATGAAAACAAATCTTCCCTCCGTATAGGAGACATTGAAGTTCAGCTGATCAGCACATGGCCCGTGGCGTCTTGAGTCATTCTTCCCACAGAGGGAACTGGGCAGGTGAGAAAGGAAGAGTATATTATATCTTTAAGAATTAAGCCATGTACCTACAGATAGGATGGACACCAAAGGGGAAGGCTAGAAAAGCAGAATTTTGTTGAGATCCAGCTGAAGAGAGCAAATGAAAACAGCGATGAATCCACAACTGCTGCATGAAGATTTACAGCAGTGAATAAGTGGGCAAAGCAAGAGATTCTGTTTGAAATGGGAAGGTAATATGCCATCTCCTCTCCACTGTGAGGATGGCAGCTGCAGCCACCACAAACACCAGGGGCAGCTGACTGCACGTCAAACCTCGCTGTGCTCTGAAATGCCATGGTTTATGCGGGGCAGTATAGCTGGAGCTCTGCCATTAAACATTTTACAACATATCTCCCTACCTAAGGGCTTCATCCTGAGTGAAAAACAGGCACAAAAGGACTGGCAGAGCACATTGGCTGCAACACTGAGGTGAGACGTAAGACAAAGAGGATAAGAGTGTAGCTGAGAGGTGTCAAAGGAGTCCAAGAAAGAAAAATTGCGCAGGAGAACGTGGATTTAGTCCATGCACATGTGCTGCTTTTTCTCCTCACATGTCAACTTCCCTTACGACTTCCTATTTCTTGGTAAAGATACTTTATAAAACAGAAATAAAAATTTCAAAGAGGGTCTTGCTCAGTAGAATAAGAAAAAACAATAGCACTGCCATATACATATGATCTTTCAGCAGGACAGGTCCCTTGTTACTATCAGGAGGGTTACATCAGCCCAAACTGTATGCCAGGCTAGTATGCAGCTTTTGCTGATTTTTTGTGTGGTCAATATTGCAGACAGAAATGGTATTTTAAACAAGACATCTAAGAGGAAATCTTCAAGGTTCCTGCTCCTTCATGAGAAACTAATTCATTGAATAGGGGTCCACAATCCAAATCACTGAAAAATTAAAAAGCAGATCAGAAGCAGATCATATTAGAGAAGCAAGGAACACAGACAAGAGGCATTTACTGTGCCTTTCCTTCTAAAGCTCCAGAAATCTAAAGCGCTTCTGACGTTGTGTCTGACAAACAATATTTTACAGAATATACTGGCAAAATACAAAAACTCTAGAAAGCTATTAGCCCCAGTTTACCTGCAGGAAGCCATTTTCCACTTCTACATGCAGCTTTCCACAGTAAACAAGAAAATCTCATATAAATCAAATAGTGAGATCCATTTCACTGCTGTTGAGAAGAGAGATGCTTTTGGGTTCAGACTTTACAAACACAAATACATCTGCACAAAGAAGAAACTGAACAAAGGTTTTCCCTCTGCTGCACAAAATTTTAACTACTTCAAGGTCATGTAGATGTGAAGTCTTCTTTAAAACAGGGTTTTGTCTGGTTTTCAACAAAACAGTGACTTGAGTCCCCGCTTGGAAGAGAGGGTTCCAAGTTATGCATTTCAATCTCTTCTCCGAAAGACATCAGGCTCCAGTGCAAATGCAGGGGCCAAAGATTCTTAGCGCTGCAAGATTTCAGATACACCCCTCTCTTTGGGATTCTCTACCACCAGTTAGCCAGCTCCCGTTCAGCATGCTGTCGGCTGAGGATGACATACTGACCTTCCTCATATGTAGATGCATAGGAGTCTTGCAGATTTGAATACCGTCCTCATCACTTGGGTTGCTTTGTGAACTTAGCTCAAACTCATCAGATCCATTAAGTGAATCAATAGATTTCACTGTTTAACACAGGAACTCATCCTTTGTGTGTAGTAAAGGCACAGCTACAGACCTCTCCGTCAAATAGGACTTCAGATTTACCTGTTGATCTGTTGTTACAGTGATTACTCAACACAGCAGAATGCCACTGAGGTACCCTGCAGGGAGCAGAGCTCTTGCGTGCCAATTAGCTCCAAGATTCAAATCAGCCTGCCTTCAGTGATAAGACATGACTCAAGCAATTTTACATGCATTTTCTCATAGCTTTTCTGTTTAATTATTCCATTTTCAGCCTTCTGGATTCTTAAGTTGCAGTCTCCTGAATCAGCTAGCATTCAATAACTCTCCTAAAGATCATAAAGTCATTTTGCATTTATGCCGTTACTGCAAGCAAGTTTTTACTGTGCAAAATCATTGCTTCAAGCCTTCTCTTACAGAGATCGTGTGCTCACTCTTCAATAAATGACAACAATTAACTCTGCATAAGCTTACCATAAAATCAGGCCAAGAAATCTAAGAATCATCTGTTTGGATATATCCAAACTAACAAACTAATTTGCTCTGGTCTACTGAGCGACTAATTCACCAGTTAAATTCTGATTCGGACTAATTTGAGCCAGCAACAAATATCTCTCAGGCTTTTGTTTTTATTTCCATGAGACTTCCATTTGCCTCATCTAAATTCTGGAAAGAGAAAAACAACACCCCCTAACCTCCCCCAAAAAAAACTTTTTTGAAGGAATATAAATTAAGACGGACTAAAAAATTGCAAGAAAAAAAGGTCTTTTCCCAAACCTGGGTACACAGAAGAAATTAACTTGCCCAAGGGTACCATGTTCTGTCTTTTTTTTTTTTGACATTATGAAGGAAAACTTCATAGCCCTTGATTTCCGAGGGCTTTCTTAATATATACTGTATTAACTCACATAAATTTAATCATAAAATCTAATTTAATCTTGCTTATTATGCATTGTACCAGCATGTTAGCGTTTCATTTTCTGAGTGTTTGTTTCGGCTTATTTTATATAACAATCTAGGAAAAACAATGCCTCCTAACATTTTTCTAACACTTTTCATTTAAAACAATATCACATGTCCTTTATCTCCACTGAAGTCTCCCTCGCATTTTTCTCTGTATTTATTTATTGAGCTGAGTTTCACAGAGCAGGCTAAATATCTGTCACCTGTTAAATTATTTCTTTTTCAAAGTACCAGAAGGTTGTAAGCTAAAGAATATGTCTCTTGCGGTACCACGGTACAGCCTCATGTATTTCACTGGAACTTGTAGAGATTACTAGAGTGGAAAACACATTACAATCATCAAAACAAAAGACAATTTTGATTCATTATTCAACCACGTTTTTTCAGACCATTATGTAAATGCATGCATTATTTTTTTTCTGCCCAGAAAACTTTTCACCTCTCCTCTCAAAATAAAGCAGCTGTCTTGTTCAATGCTGACATTGGAAATACATTTTGAGAGTGAGACTGCCATAAAGTAACATGGGATTGTCACAGTGAGTCCCTTTCCTTCCTCGCTTGCTTTCTCAGCTCTGTTTTTGGAAGGCAGAGCTCTTCCTTGCCACTTCCCTCCTCCTGGCTACTCAATAGCCTGCCAAGGGTGCCACCTTTCTTGCTTAGTTCCCTCTGCTACGTAAACAGAGTGAGAAATTGCTGCATGTACCCTTCTCACATGGGTCAGATTTACCAGCACCAGGTCCTGATGCTGCCTACTCCTCTCCTTACAGCCATTTTGTGACATGCTACAGTGTATTCTGTGCTCGTACCTCATCTTTGTGGCTTCAGGATGTGGTTGTCAGGCTGATTAACCTGGAGGCACCTCATGACAGAGCAGTCACACTCCCTCCCAAAAAACGATGTGACGATACTCCTTGGTCCATGACTGCCAACCCGATACAAAAGCTAACATGTTCCAGGTCTCCTCTTGTCTTTCACTGTTTTCGTGAATTCCCATCTCTTCTCTCGTTTCCTTCCTTCTTTCTTCTCTGCAGGTCCTGGAAATAGCCATATATTTGAGTAAGAATGTTGTGTTACAGCTTAAAAAAATCTCTTTAAAATAGAAATTGTGACTGCATATTAGAAGTCATTGAGAAGAAATTTAATTCAACCATCAGCCAGGAAAGGCCTGATTGATTATCTGCATTTATCTTTTCAAGAAAAGCCCCCTTTGTATTTCATGTGATTATTTAAATACAAATTAGCCTGAGGGACCCCAGTCATAGTGAAGTCATGAGGAACTGCAGCTGCTGCAGGCTACATTTCTGCTCTCAATTACTGTGATGAACTTGCTGTTATAGACATAGCCACAGATTCTCACGGATTTTAAAAGTTATCATCATATTTAGGATCATTTTTTGTGGTTGTTCAGTGCTCTGATGCCAGTAACTACATGAGGCAGAAAGTACTGTCCCTGAACTTGCAGTAAGTGAAGTAAAATACAGGGCGCTATTTTGGGCAGAGAGGAAGGTCCCAAGTGTCTTTACAGCCCAGAAAACTGCTGCAGAGAAGAGATGGCTCCAGGGTGGGAATGATGAGGCTGGTAGATTCACTACGGTGAAAAGCCTGCAACCCTGGAGGAGGGAGCCAAGAGGCAGCCCCATAGCAGGCCTGCCTGGGGGCCTCGGTGGGGCTGGCTGGCTGAAGGCACCCCCTGGGGTGCCACAGAGCCCCAAGGCAGGAGACACCCCGGCCCTGCTCCTCCAACCCAGAGGGAGTGGAAGAAAAGCAGCAGATAGTTTTAATTTTGTAACAAAATTGATGCCCAAATGGTAACAGTATCTAACGAAAGTAATTCTAAGACTGCTTGCAAAACAGCTTTTACTGAAATGGCCTATTCAAGCATGCTAGAAGTCACACATTTATCCCACATGATCCCAAGTTCTCAGTAATCTTCATGTCATTAAAAGGTTGTATCATCTTGTTAGATGTGATCTATTGCAGTCCACAGCTGACAATGTACCTGTATAATACATAGCATCTGTATAATACATATGGTATTCTCTTAGGGTCTGATTTCTAGCTATCAATGTGCTATTGAAATCTCCTGTAAGATATTCTGGCAAGTTCTGAAGCCTGAATAACTTAAGGTGCATGATTTCTTGTTGGAGCACCTCCATCTGCCTTCACAGCTTCAGAGCTCACCATCAATACCAAAACCAAGGAGAACTTTTATCCTCTGTGCGGGCAGCGATACCAACTCCAGTGGTGCCGGTCCCTGTCAGAGGCAGATAAAGCAAGCTCTTCTCTGCCTCCATGCTATTTTTCCACGTTTAGCACAGGGTGACTTCTACCAATCAGTAATTTTCTAAGGAAACTGTCCTTATGCTAGCGGCCTATTTTCAAGACCCCTCTCTGCTGGGAAAAGCATGACAAAAGACAAGCATTTACAGAATTTGCTGTTGGGGGATTTATGAGTTTATTCAACACTTAGCTAAGATCTCTCTCCAGTTGTACACAGCAGAGATCCATAAAGTAGAATATCTGTTTAGCTTTATCAAGTTCTATTAAGTATATTACAAAGAGGGAACTAAATTACATACCATAATAAAGCCAGATGAACCAATGCCAAAAGTGAGTCAACAGCCAAATAAGACTTCATGCAGAAAAATAATAATTTCAGTATATTTTCCAGCTCAGCAGTTTTTCTCATCTATCAATAACAGTATTGCCATTAAAATGATGGATAAGATGACAAAACTTTACACCTTCCATACTTCCAATCAGAGTTCCCATGCGACATAGGACCATTAGCGATTCACATACAGTATTGCCACGCCATGAGTCACCAATTAACATCTCTGTAGCGTTCTGAGCATTTTGTTGGTTTAATAACCATAATGCCAGAAAGGGGGAAACTGTCACTGATTTACTGTGTGGAACTTGGACAAGATACTTAGGCTTTTGCTTCCATTTTCACAACCACAAAAATGACAAAATTCAGTTTTCATTTGCGAAAGGCTGTCTTATGGGTTACACAGATGGATAAAGAAACATCTAAACATCTTTGTTGCAAATTCTGTTTGGGTTTCGGTGGGAGAGCTGACTGAGCTATGACAGGAGAAGTGATGCATTTCTGGGCATGTCCAAAAACAGATATTAAGCATTTAAGCAGCTTCATTGTAGATGTTCAGTATTTACTTTTTTCTGCATCTGCCTAAGAATGACTGACATTTTCTGAACTTGACTGTCTGTAACTTAAAGGTTCTCTTCAGTGACATCATGTTCTGAAGTTGGCAGTGCATCTCTAAAGCAATTATGACTACAGCTGTTAAATTAGAAGTCCTGTTAATTATACACAACGTTACCAATAAAATGTTCTTTGTCTTCGCTCCTCCTTTAAAGTGTACCTGTTCAAACAATTGCACGTTTCTTCTTAGAAAACACAATCAATGCCAAACCCCAACTAGCAAAAGAATCACAGAATCATTAAGGCTGGAAAAGACCTCTAAGATCATCTAGTCCAGCCGTCAACCCACCATGCCTACTAAAAGAGAAAGCACAAATTTGGAGGAAAGGATCAAGATGCAGGTAGCCACTCCTTCAGAAGAAGGAAATACAGAAGACTAAAGAAGAATCTCACACTTACATCAGTTTACTGCAGAATAATGGCAGGGATTGCCAGTGGATTTTCCACCAATAAACACAGGAGTGAATCAGCACAGGATTGGGCTGCAATTCAAACATGCAGGTATTACTCTTTCAAACCTACCAGTATCCCAGTCACTCCTTTATTTCACTAATTTGTAAAATCACTACCTACTTGGATTTAGAAATCCAAAGTCAGCCTCAGGTTTTTATACAATCATGTCTCATTTACATCAACTATTTTTCTACTTGCACTAAAAGTCACAATTCTCACACAAACATCCCCCAGACTTTTAGCACCAATTCCCCTATCCAATCGTTTTGGTTTCTGAAGCAGCAAGATCACAGGACAGCCACGGAACCCTGGCCAGAGCAACAAAAAATAATGAATTGCACCTATGCTGCTTAGGCTACCTACAGGCTCTTATTGCAAAAGGCTACATTAGGTTCTGTTTTGTAAGCACTAAACCACAACAATAAACTAGTACTTTTCTGAATGATTGACAATTCAGAATGGATGTTCTTTCTCCCTGTTCCCTTCCATGAGCTTCTATAACATACACTCTGTTAGTATAACTCTTACTAGAAAAAGGTGAGTAAAAAAGTAAACTTGCTCAGTCTGATACTGAAAGCAATTTTTTCAGGCCAGCCATGGCGTTCTGCAAGGTTTTCGTTATCTGAGGATCAAACAAGAATGAAAGGCAATCAAAAACTGCTCTTAAAGTGCCATAAAGTCTTGATTTGTTCCCATCACCCTATTCTCAAGAAACTCGCCCACATTACAGCTTTCAGTGGTTGCGACTTGACATAATTTAACCCTAATCATGGCTCTCTCCCTGTAACCACTTTGCCACACTGCTTTCTCCAGGACTGACAGCATGTTTATGGAATCAATCTGTTGAGCTTGATCATGTCATACAGCAAAACCCATTGCTCCAGGGAGCAGGTTTTGTACAGCAAAACCAAAATTTTAGGGAGCAGAACACTGCAACTGGAGGACAATCACTGTCAGGAGCTTACATTAGTCCAGCAAGAAAAGATTGGGCTCTACCACACAATTATGTCTCTGTCCTTTCTAAACACTTACTTTTCAGACTGAAAATGTAGACTGTATGTTCAAAACAGTGGTTATAATGTGAACAAAAAAAGCACACTTTGATATGGTCAAGTATAAACTTGACTGTATTAAACCAATCTGCTGCCATGATAACTTTAGGTGTTATCGGTACTGACTATGACAAATACCCTAAAGCCAAACCAACCAGTGCTGAAAGAAGACACTTCTGTCTACATAAACATTACTCCTCTTACACTGCAAGTCTCGCATCTATCAGTTTAACGTTCTCATTTCAAAAATAACAAGTCCCTTGCCTCAGGAGGCTTTGAAAGCTCTATGCTGCTGACTATTTGACCTTTCCCTCACCGTTACTGGGGGAGCTGAGTCGACAAACTCAAAGAAGAGAGTTAAAAAACCAACCTATTCAACTGTCAGGCCTTCAAAAGTAAATATGTCCTTGAGCAAGCAGGCTATGGAGAAAGAAGGGAATGCAGCTGGAGAGGAACAGTTACAGCCTTTAGTGCACACATGGTCAAATATAAATGTGGCTGTTCCCACTGGCAGTTATAAGCAGAATTCAGTCTGTTCATTTATACCCTAGTGTGGTTGTTATAGGCCAGCCCATTAGATGCTGGGCATGTTCAGTCTCCTGCACTGAGAGCCATGGGCATTCTGAAATGTGTAAACAAGAAAAAGAAAGAGACAGACCTGCTTCTGTTGATCGTCCATCAGTATTTGGCGTTGCTCCAGACAAGCGCAAGCCCTGGACCAGAGTGCAGCAGGATGGGATACCTCTCCTCATCCATTGTTTCTGAGACTAGCAACTGGCAGAAGTCTGCTTAAAACAAAACTCCTTCAGAACTGAGGTGTTTCCTGCTATATCCAGAAAGGAAATAACCGAGAAGGCAGTCACATTACTTACCTCTTTCAGTTCAGTATAGTTTTGAAAAAACTAGTAGTGAGACTACAGTTAGTGCATTTTGTGAACAGTAAGAAAACTACAATGTTGCATTCAGTCCTGCAAGTGAGCTTGGAGAAAGATGGACTGAAGGGTTAAGAGCCAGCGTCCAAACACTGTAGTTGCTCGTGTGAGACTGACACATGCATGTACCTGCCACCACCACCTTTGCACTGCAAGAGATGGGCCACTGGATTTTTGTTGTCCCCCTTCACACCGCAGAAGAGGTAGGCCCCTCAAGCAGTCACTGTCATTTTACAGATACCATAATACAGCCTAACAAACCACTGCAAACACTTATTAGAAAGGTCTCATTCATCTACACACACATATACCGCCATGCAAATGAATAAAATGGGAGAGGGAAGAAACAGATGGATGTTCAAAGCTTTCCTTCATTTTCATCAATTTTTTTTTCCAAATAGGTTTAGGTGAGCCTTCAATTAAAATAGGTTGAGAAACACTGCCCTGTCTTCTCCCCTCCCCAAGGCAGGACCAGCCACATCTACAACACTCCTGACAGACAGCTGTCTCAACTGAATCACTTCAGCTCATCTAGGCATTCATCAAGGTCACTCCCAAGAGGCCATTAATTAACAACCTCCTGACAAATGCAGCACTTTCTTGTGCAGAGAAAGTCTGACAGGAATATTTTGCTTTTTTAATATGTAACTTAGCAGGCAGCTGTGGGGAAGACAAACTAACTGCTAGCCAAGGAGTTAAGGAGGGAAAAAATAAAACCTGCCACCTGGGATGGGCCATTTAATCCAGTAACTGGTTGCCAGCAGTGATGGTACAGGGCTCCCTGCTAGCTCCCAGAAAAAGCAGCTGGGAACAGTGTGAGCTAGACACTCTCTCTCATTTAAAACCTACCAATGGACCTATCTGCATGAACTTGTCTTTTTACGTTGTGTCATTTATAGTCATGGTCTCCTCTGTAATTTAATCACATCCTGTGAAATTGTTTTCCTTTCATTTTGTTTCTAAACTTACTACCTGACAATGTTGCTGGGCGTCCCTGGCTCTTCTAGTATGAGAAGAGTAAATAATGACTCCCCCTCTTCTCCTGGTCATTTATCAGTTTGTAGGCTTCTCTCATCTCTCCTCCCCATCAGCCATTTTTCTTCTCAGTGGCAGTCCCTGCATCCTTTCAGTCTCTAAGCAGCATACATAGCTTATAGGTCACAACAACATCAAGGCTCTACCTGCACATCGACTGAAGCAAACTGTGACAAGTTATCTTTTGTTTAAATGCAGTGTTATCTTGAATCACGCATGCTGGGAGGGCTGCTTGGATCCTACTCTGCAACAGAAGAGCCTGGTAGGATAGATCAGACAGAGAGAAAGAGACTCCAAATAAATACAGACTAAGATACATCAGCCTTGAGTGAAGGTGACACAGTGGGTTCTGAGCCAAGGCAAAACATTACGTAAACAGGTTAAATAATTAAGCAATCATTTTGACTGGTTTTTGTTTCCTCTAGCCAGAGGATGTCTTTGATGGATGTCTGTATATTTTTACTCACTGTAAATGGCATTACAAGGTGGCTGTTATATTATATCCTTAAGGTTAACGGATGTTTTATACCCAGCTGTATGGGAGAATCACTGCACATGCTCTTCATGAAGCAGCAAGTTAGATTACCTGAAGATAACAGGATCCATAAAATGTTTTAAAAATCTTAACATAAAGCAGGAGGAAATTGGCGGGGAACAAAACAAAACAAACCAAACCCAGCCTCATTCTTCTCTTCAGAAGTTATGCCAACTATGTCTATATCATTGCTAAGGAAAATTTTGGCTGTGTCTAGTAAGGAACAACCTGAGAGAGACAGTTTCAAGTACAGTCCACATATGGGTCAACATGTAATTCAAGCAGTACTATGGAGATGGTGGATACAATACAAGTGTAAGCTGTGATTAAACGCTGGCTTACTGAGTTTATTTGTTAGCAGCAGTGGATGGCAACACTGTAAAGTCAGTTCTACTCCTAAGCTGCCATTGCTGAAACACACTAAGGAGTAATGCGCTTTTTTTTTTTTTTGTAGTATTCACATTCACTTTGTGGTGGCAACATAGTCAGGATCTATAAACTTTTAACTTCATCCATCCATCCATCCTTGTCATCAGAGGACAGTTTTTTGAAAGTAAATATAAAATGCCAGAAGGGCGAGCACAGATAAAAAGGTAAAACATAGTTAATGAAGCTTTAGAGGCATCCACGGAGTAACTTCACTGATTTAATATTTCCACATACAAAGACAAAACAGTCAGTGTGAAAGAACATAAGATGGGATGAATACTTGGCAACTAATATAGAGCAAGACTTCTAATGACATTTTCACTAGATTTCAGAGACACTATTGTGCCTTTTAGGCCTCATTTTATGGAGCCTGTAGCCTGTTATTACTGAAGGACGCTTTGAGAACAGGAAGAGTAAGAGGAAAGTACATTTACTGCAAGGTGTGTGGAAATAACCACCTACACAGGTTAGCTTTTCTTTTTTTAATTCCTTCAGGTTACCTCACTGTCATGACACACTTCATAGATGTGCGTAAAAGAATGACCAAGACTTGGACCTCTTTTTCTACAATACCGCTGCCTATTGAAATTAAGGTTAGAAGTAGCCAAAAAGTTAAAACTATTAGACTATTCCATGGATGAAACTCTATTAGCACATGCTGTAGATCCAGGAGGATTTAGGAGCCCATTTCTCATAGATACCAATGGAAGATAAATGCTAAATACTATCATTGTGGACCCCAGACAAAACTTTTGCATACCCAGAATATCACAGTGTTTAACCCCTTGAATCTAGAACATCTGCTAAGAAACTGCAGAAAAACCTGAAGATTATAGTAAAATAAACCTGTTAATTTTACTATTCCTTCTAGTAGTGGACAGTTGCTTTTCCTCTGTGCATCAAAAACTCTCCAGAAGTTATGCTGGGACATGGATCAGCAGCTCTGATCTAGCCGATGAGCAGCTAGATCTGACAGAAAAAAAATCAGGCATATAACTCCTCAGACAACAGAAGCCCATAAGAAAAAATGGCCAAAGCTTTCTTGTGGTAGCAGACTAGATTAGTCCGTGTCTCATGGCATCCTTCCTCTTTCCTGCTCCGAGAGTTTGTCCTCACATCGTACAATTGCCATCTTTGTTACCACAACTGGTTGAAACTTAAAAAAATTCAAAACCTCATCTTTCCACTCATTTCTACTCCCTGAGAGTAATGAGTTTTTCCTGCTAATTACACAGTTACTTTCTAAATATCAGATCCCCCAAGGCCTTTCAGTTCCTCTAGACAGTGCAGGGCAGTTACACTGGTGCTTGAAAGATATGAAAGAATGCCACAGGCTTACTAAAACACAGTAGTAATTCAGGGACTGGAAGTTAGAAATCTCTGTATATAAAAATAATACTGCACAGCAAAATCTGTTCCACTAAACTCACAAGTTGTAAATGCATGAGTTTATTTTCTAACTTCTCATCACTGTAACTGGGGAGGAATAGCAGATATTGTATATGTTCAGATTGTAGAAAGTAAACATTCAACATTAAGAAAGATGTCATGTGCATAAACCCAGCTTCTATTTCTAATAAAGTATATTGTTCGTTATTCCCCACACATCAGTGCGCTCTCATTTTACACTGAAAAAAAGATCATATTAAAGGATTCTGAAAACATAACAACAAAAAATTGAATTGTCTGACCCATGCTTTAGGTTGAGGAAACCAGAGAAAGCAATTTGAAAAAAGTGAAAAAAAAACCCACATTAAGCAAGTGATTTGAGAGAACGAGATAATCTTGAGCACCATCATCGTCTGTTTGAGATTACCTGGAACAACAGCACCATCCACTGCCCACATGGTGAATGGCACAGACACCGCCTGGAGAAAATGACACTCCTGTCCCATTTGGGAAATGGGAATTGAACTGGCTCACTACATCAACACACAGAGGAACGTGGGCTTTAACTACAGACACTAAAAGGCTAGAAAAAAGCCTTTCCAATTACCTCTTTTTGCCGATTATAGCACGAAATAGTTCTTGAAGTCACAATTGGAAAAACCTTTTGTGATTTATTTGCTTTTTGAAGGAGGTAAGTGCACTGCCAGGCAGCCAGGGAATTCTTGCTGGCTGGACAGGGAGAAGGCTACTGGTGCCCTCCCTCAGGTGCCAGGTACAGCTGAGAGGGGGAGACCCATGAGTGCTGCACCCAGCCAGACATGAACATCACAGCCATTAACACCTGGGATTCAACTTGGGCCTCACAGCACATTCCAGTAGTTGCATTTTTGAAAATAATTAGTGATCAAAAACCGTGCAGAGAGAACAAGTCCAGCCGCACGGCAGCCTTCATGCACTACCACCAGACGTGCCCCTGAACGCAGGAAGCACATGCAGCCACTCCAGCAGGCACCAGCTCAGCCCTCACCACCTTCCAAGGCACTGCTCGCACAAATGCGGGCCGCAGATTACTGTTCACAGGTTGTGACTGGAAGGCTCACAGCACCCCTAACGATGACAAGATGATTAGTCCAGAGACCCCTCCATGAGGTTTCAACATTTCTGTAGATGCTCTGTTGAACAGGGACAAAAGTAATCATATGATTAAAAGCTTTCCTGAGTCAAAGAGATGAATCCTTTCATTTACAAGTCAGAAATGCAATGCCAGTAGTAATGAACTACAGATACTTGACAGGTAAGTTATCTACAAAGTGCTTTTTTTGTCACATTCCACATACCTATTCCAGGTTCTGGATTCTTTTCAACAACATCATTTTTAACATAGTCTTTTTTGAAGTGTTTTGTTTTGTTTCGGTGTTGTTTGTTTTGGGGTTTTGTTTTGTTTTGTTTTGTTTTTCATTTAAAACTTGCAAGACACAGAAAGGATTCACTTCAGAGGAGAAAGTTACTATTTCTCATGAAAGCAATCCAGGGCAGCTGTATGTTCTGCACCAGCCACCTCACCTCTCCTTGAATACCAAATGGAGAAAGGTAAGAGCCTGCCTGTTCTGCCTGTCCTATTCATTGGAGCGGGGATTTTACATGAAGAGCGATTCATTTCTTTAAAGAACAGACAAATGTATAGTTATGGTCACAGTGATGAAATGGAAAAAAAAACAAACCACAAAAAACCTGAGCTCTGAAAAGGTCCCATTTCTGAGGCACTTCATTATACTTCTGACAAGACAAAAATCATCCTCAACATCAGCATCTCTATTAACAGCTTCAGCAGAGAAACCAGCACCTGAATTAGTTAAGGACTGATCTAATCTCGTTTCTCCATATTCAGTCACTCCCCAACAAGCTTGAAACGAAGATGCAGTAAAAAAGTTTGTACCCTGTCACTGGTCCAGTAGCCCCACCTCTCTCCAGCCCATTCCTCTTTGGAGGGTCAGGGTCAGGGGAAGAAAACATCAGCTTTGAATGCTATCAATTTGCATTTCTAAAGGATGCCAAAAATACCTGTACAGAACACAAAAGCTATCATCCACACTCTTCAGTGTAACAACTCACTCACCAATACACTGGACATACTTTGCTGATCTATGACTTTTAGGTGTATTGTACACTAAATCAAAAAGGAGAAGTTATTATTGCTTAGGCTTGTCACGCATAGTATTGCCTTATTCATAAATTACTGCTTTCAAGACAGATCTGAGTAAATAAATGCCCTCAGCAATTCTAGCTGTCATAGAGTTGAAATGGGATAAAGAAACAATATGAACAGCACCACATCGGGTGATCCAGTGATACATGTCCACAAAATCCTGTTTAATTCTTAAAATTAACTCCATGCTTCAGCACAAGTTTTGCTTTCTATTTTAGTTTTAGATTTAAAGGCCTCAACCCAAATATTTTCTCTAAATGGCTGGATTATCTAACAAGAAAATAAGCAGCTCAATTTAGTTTAACGAGCATTTATCATGAATCCAAATAAAACAAAATATGTACTTTTATATGCGTCAACAAAAAATTGAGGGGAAAAAATAATGTAAACAAGCTAGTGAATTCCACTTTTTTTTGTCCTAACGCACTGTATGTAATAGTGCTAAGATAAACACTTTGTGATGAAGACAAACAGATAAAGAGTATCATACTTCTAATAGTAAAATAGTATCTCCTAAAACACTTCTCAGCAGGTGGGGGGACAGGGGATGGGGGGACACGACAAAGGAGGAAGAAGAGTAGGCTCTTCAGGCAAAACCAGCAATATTTGAGTTCTTGAAGTTTGCTTTAGAATAGATTCTTCATAGGTAAGAGGGTTGATTTTAGTGCTCACGTTACAGTTTGCTCTTGACTTAGCAAAGAGATTGATACGACTTCTCAACACTCCAGAATTGTGCCAGAAATTAACTGAACACAAATTTTCATGAATCAAAATCAGAAGGTGGAGAGAAAAAAACCAAATACACCAATGATTAACTATTGCCACAAAGGAAGTAATGAATGCACAGGCAGCTGCAGTTTAAAGTTATCTTAGGATTGCACTGTACTGCAGATCCCATATTTTGTATTCCTAAAGGGAAGTTACCTACCAAACACTAGAAATATTATAATTCAATAAACTTTCCATTTTAATTAGACAACTTAGACAAAGCATAGGCTGTCAGACTTCTCTGTTTCATTACTTCAAAAGGAAATTTCAAATGCTTCTGCACCATTTGCATCTTAAAACTTTCTGTAGGTGACTGATACTATACTGACCCCTAACACAACTCCTGTTCAGAGTTACTATTTAGAAATTCTGGCAGTAATTTAGATCATTCAGTTTAAGCCACAAGCATCAGGTTTGTGACAATGGTCAACCTTTGCTGGAATAGCTTCACATGCAAAACAATCATTACAGATTCTTCCGCCTTTGGTGAGGGAAACACAGCAGGAGCCTTCTTTACACAGCACACACTGAAGGACACATTCCAAGTGTCAACAGAAAATACGCAACAAAATGTACAAAAGGACCAGTAACAAATCATGAAGATCAGATGCTATTTTCCTAAGAATTCTAAAGAAACTGAAAGAAGCTGAAAAATTAAATACAGTGTCTAATCTCCAGAGCAGTAGAAAGCAGCAAATGTGGCACCTTAGCAAAGATTGTAGAGGCATCTACTGGGCTGAAGCTACAGAGCAGTAGTTCCAACATCCACACTGAACAAAGGGACTAAAAAAACCATAATAATGAATACCAGAAGTGAGGACGATAAATGATCACATTGCAGAAGAGCTTTTGGGGGAAGAAAGTCTTGCCCCCTACAACTATTCAAATTTTTGGAGAAGTCAATAAGCATACAAACAAGGAAGACGAAGATCTAAATAAAAATATTACTGCTTGAATATTATTACCATTATATCATGTATTTGGAAAACATTTGATCATATTCCAAAACACTACAGTGTACCACTCTGACAAGCTAATAAAGACAACATAGGCAGACAAAGTTTGTAACTGGTACAGTAGCAAACCATACAAACAGCTTGGATATACCTAGACTGACTGTATTTAAGTCTTTATGCATAAAGTCTCAAATATATTTTATGTTCATTTGGTTTAAGTAGCTTCTCTACATCTGGATTCTGCTCCAGTCTCTGTCACAGCCAAATAAAAGTGGAAGAGGAAATGTTTGATTAAGGCAGTCATGAGATTCATGCAATCTGATTTCAAGCACCACCTTTGACTTCACATTCAACCTAAATTTCTTAAACTGGGTCTGTACCTGCAGAAAGCAATTTGAAGATTCCCTTTACTAATATTGTGAGGCTCTTGTAATCCCAGCTGCAGTTTGTGACAGCAGACACCAATCCAGAGAGCCCAGCTTGAGTCCCATCTCCCCTTCCACAAAATTTCTCACCCTGCACATGTTCCTAGTCCTCCCCTCCACCGGCAGCAGCCCTCACCAGATGCTTCAGTGAGTCATCGAGGGCACTAGGCTGTAGCTGTGTGGTTGGATTCTGCCAGCCCAGGGCCCTGGATCAGTTCACCCAAAGGGTCAGAAAAGCTTCAGTGCCAGCATGTAGGAGAGGCAGCCTGAAGACGAGGGCAGGATGGGTTTACAGCAGCACCATTTAGATCATTTTAAACTATGGTGGAGATGCAAACCACACCCACAGCCACCCTCACATACAGCAATGACATGGAGAATTCAGTAAACTATCCAGAAAGAGCAGATGAAAGCATTTAACTGTCTCATTTAGAAAAAAAATTAAAAATTGGTTGTGCTGGTTTTAAGTTTGTAAGTCTTAAATTTGGACAAAAAGAAGCAGGGATGAGAAAGAGCGAAAGTGGGAGTGCATGAGCAGGGAAGAGTGAGTGCATGCGTGTGAGAGAATGGAAAACAAAGGAGGTTTTAGAGTGGATTAGGCTTGAGTTAACATATTTACTTATAAAAAGAGCTTTCATATTTCATATTGGAAACCAAGTACTTATTAGCAAGAGCTCATGACAGTAATAATTCAGAATTACCATATAAAAAAATTAAAACTTTACATTTATTCAGGATGAAAGTTTTAAAGCTCTTAATAACCCATGAAGAATCAATTTCAACAGGACTATTAAAATGTGCAGTTTCTACAGCTGATGTATGCGACTAACCGATAAGCTAAGTTTAGAACCATGGTGTTTAGACTTTATAATGCATGAAACAGAAGTCTCTTTATTCTCCTTCACATATGTCAATTTAATTTTCAGAGCCAGTCATAAATGATGAACTAAAGCAGTGAATCTAAGGCAGCCTATATAACAGACTGGTGCTTCTCTTGCACTGTGCTTTGTTCCCTGCTAACCTGATGAGAGAGCGGGGCTGCAACCATCCTCTTTTCACCCAAGATCCCTGAAGTACAGATCACTGTCTTCCCATCTCTTCACCTGCTTCCATCCCACAAATCTTCGATTGGTCCTATCTGCTCTACTTCTGCACGGTGCAAACAGCTCTCCTTCCTTCCCCCAGCTTTGGAGGAGAAGAAAAAGACACAAAATGAGAATGCAATGCCCAGCAAGTACCAATAATTTGGTATGCCAGCTATATGAACAGCAGCACCACCACAGCACCCATATACTACACTAGACATCAAGACATACAGCTGCAAAACATCATATATACTCAGAAGCCTGCATAATAGTAGGAAAAATACACCAACAGTTTGAAGCAGAGGAATCGTATGAAAGGGAAAATGGATCTTTGCCCATTAAAAACCACATACAATTGTGCTGAGAGGGAAAAAATTTATTGGTCCTTTGGATTTCCAATGATTGCTTGTATTATGTTCAGCAAATTCATTCAAATATTACATACAAAGGATATCTTTTCTTCATTTGCAATGTTAGAGCTAGCTTAACATTCAGTGGAAATGTAAGGAATAAAAGCAAAAAAAGATAATCTTCAAATTATTAGTGAAATACATGATTAATTTTTTCTTATTTCAGCAAAGCACTTGCAAATAACTGGGTTCTGTGCTCAGTACCCATCTTCCACGAAGACGACTCTCGCATACTCACAGAAGGCACTTGAAATTCCTGGAAGTTGGGATGTCAGGAAGAGGATGGATCAGCTATCACTTGGATAACAATACGCTCACTTTTAATAAGTGCAATACCAGTATAAATTCAAACAGCCACAAAGCATTAAGATACAAAAACTTAGCTAGACATGCTAACTGAAGGGCTGCAAAGCTGGAGTACAACAAATCCTTCGTGTCACTGTCACCATTACTCATCATCTCCACCACAGAGGAGCAGGAGTGCTTTCCTGTAGTCCCCAGATGTATCTTTCTGTTAATATAACAGACCGGTCACCATGAGTCACAACCACAGAAATGTGAAGAAAACCAGCAGCCAAGGATAACTCCAACAGATTATACATTTGCCCCACCCACAGGAAATCCTCTTGGATGACTCTCCACTCAGGAATGACGCAAAGAAATTCTCTGTCTCTTATGTTAGAGCTTATTTACACAGACAGACTTTCAGAAACACAAAAAGCCTCCGAAAGCTTTACTAGAACTGAGCTACCCATTGCATATTAGAATGCATTTGTCTGCAAGTGAGAAAGTCCAAACAAAGGAGAAGCCCAAAGCAGCACCAAAAGCAACAACCTCTAAGTGTGCAAAGTGCACCCACCATCACTTAGAAAGGCCCCAGCCCTGCTCCCTGTAATTAATGGGAAGCTCTGCTACTAATTCCGCAGGACAGCTGTATGGGCCCAACTGACAGTGTCAAAAGCAGCTCCACCCAGCCTAATGAAGAGAGCATAATGTCAGGAATGATAACAGAAAATCGTAAAAAGCAGCATTTAAAAAAAAAAAATACCCCAAAAAAATTCCTAGGAAAAAAAGCATTTTGGCTTCAACTCTGCAGCAACAGCTGGCTCCGGATTTCTTGCTGGCTCTTTCCCTTCCTGCTCTTTCCCATCTACTCAAAGGAGATTATGATTCAGACTGATTCCACAGTGAAATGCTTTCCACTTTGAAATGGTGCAAAAGGTTCCGCACCACAACCCAAGATTTAAACTTCAACCTCATGATAATTCAGATTCCCAACCCCAATATTATTCCTCTGGAGCCAGTACCCTCTCTTGAAGCACTGAAAATCAGAAGGAACCCAGACAAGAAAAAGGAAATGAAGCAGTAGCTAAAAATGGTGTATGAGTAATTGCAATTTCAGAAAACCACATCTGCTCTCCTAGTGAACGCTGGAAAGAAACCTTTAGCTTTTCATAGGAAGTGGCCCCCACTTAAATGACGCTATGTGGTACCTTCACGAAACTGCAGACCAACCACCACTGCTCTCAGAGTGCACTGTGTTGTCCAGCTCTACTCACATCTGCCCCCTCCCATAAAAATAAACAGCGGAAACAATGACATCTCAATCACCCCCATTTTCCCTGACAACAGAACAGTAATTTTACCTGAATCATTTGATGCAATGATTTTGCAAAATTCTTTCTCAATTCTTTCCTAATATCCAACAGATCGATTTCACTTCTTGAAACCATGACTCTGATCAGGGTATCATCATCAGTGCCAGCCCCCTAAAGAGAAAGGTTTAAATAATATTAAAATATGAGTTTGTTCTGGACAGAGGCTGTAGCAAAACAACAAATACGAACAACCAGAGTGCAACATAAAAGCACCAAGTGCAACAAGTGGTGTCTCAAAACACTCCTGCACTACCTTTCTACTCCAAAACGGAGAATATTTGGGACAGTATCACAAGACATTCACACTGCGAAGTGGAGAACAGAGGACTGACCATGCAAGGTGCTCTAATCCCTGGACTTCTGTGAAGTGCCATATGGTCAGACCTCTTATTTCATGTTTCATCTCACAGGCTTCAACTGTGACTACCCATATAAATTTAAAATAATTCAGTTCCAAGACTAGACAGCAGTGTATCTGATCACCACGATCAGAATCACATGCAAATCACCCTTTCAGTGTAATCTGAGCCTGCAGAATTGCAGTCAGTTCTGGACTGGGTACATAAATCCTAACTATGACTAATACAAAGCATGTAACATCGTACAGCAAGACACAGGCAGAGCAACTCATTCCACAAATTATCCAGCTGTTTATTATGAAGGCAAACTTCATAAACCTTTTCCAACCAGGCAAATATTCTCCACTCTTTTATTCATCTTTATTGCTTTAAACATTTTAAATTCCTGTGCTGGCAGGCTGTGCCAGACTAACATCCTGACCCCTCCTGCTCAGACAAGGCAGACTCCACACAAGCTGAAGCAATACAAATTTTCACATGCTGACCTGCTAATGCACCTCAAGGAAGGACTTGGCAGAGCCCCCACGATCATCTTCAGCCTAACGTCCAGGGTCACTCAATCCTTCGACTGGGTGTAATATTCTTGGATTACATCTAAAAATGCTCTAAAGCTGCTCAAAAGTTATGCCATGAGTCCGGTGGTTTCTGAGTAGGATTTGACATTAGAATCTGGTAAAAACCACGCTCTGCCCCATCTAATCATGAAAGCAAACTCTGCGCACTGTAGAGCTTTGTCATGCCAAACTGATTAATTAGAAGTACAAACTCTTCTGCCAAAGTAAGAAATGGTGATCTTTCTAATCTGAAGTGCTTCATGATTTTTATTCATATGAAAAAAACCTGGGGATCTCACCAGCAGACATTAATCCGGCCCCTTCTAATAGAAATGTAAAAGATTCTAAAACCTACAGAAAAAGGTTTTCTATTGCGTTCTTTAAAAAATAAAAATTAATAAATAGATAAATCAGAAAAAAGTAATCCTCCTCACACAGCTCTCAGCATACTGGTATAATATTTTGTATTTTCCACCTGAACCCTATTTTACACTGATGTTTATAAAAAGCAGTAAAGCAGCTTTTAAAAATTAAGCTATCATTTCATCTCTTTTCACTAATTCTCATGCTGACACTTCATCAACACAACCATCTGGTGACAAACATACTTCAGTGCTTTTCAGCAACGGGAAGAGAGGAATTCTTCAGGGAAGCTGAGAACTTGCCTGAAAACAATAGACTACCTACCTCAGTTTTAATTAACGTTAGCCACTGTGAGTTAAAAGTACAGTTTTCCCTGCTTATCTCTTCCCATCCAAGAGAAGGCAAAGCCAACAGAAACACAGCTGTGTCGTTGATGGGATTCCCCTGCAGAATCTTTTGTAGCTGTTTAAGCCTCTTTCCTTTTTCTCTGATGAGTTTCTTTTCCTTCTCAAAATGGGATGGATAGTTATCGAAATGTGTTTCAAAGCTAACTACACCTTCAGTCTGTAAATACTCTTCTCCAAAACAAAGAGCACTAAATCTGCACAATCTGCAATTTAGTTTTTGGTCATCTTTACTTCCTCAATATATCCACCACCTAAAGACACTGTAGTCTTTATTTAGCTGAAGGTGCCCAGTGGACCTAGCCAGACATTTTCCAGTGTAACAAGTCCAAGTCCAAAAACAGCTCATGAGACTGAGGTTTCCTGTAAAAGATTTATGGTCTGACAAACTTACAATGAACTCGCAGTAAAGCTTATGAATCGTTTGTATCCTCTCCCAGATCTGCATTCCCCAAACCTTTTGCAGATGCTTAGTGATACAGTATCCTGTTGGCATTTGCAGCGAAAGAAGAAATGAAGAACAAGTGAAAGGGAAAGGAATTGTAGCCAGGGGAGATGGAAAATGACGTAAGGAAAACACGTACATACCTTCATGGAATAATACAGAGTCTCGGCAAAATAGGCAGGCACGCTTCGGATGCATTTCACTGAAAAAAGGCAAAGGATTAAATTACTGGTTGTTATTCAATACAGGACAATCTTTCACTGTCAAGACAAAGTGTGCGTTACTGGATCATTCTCTCCAGTGTGGACAATTAAGTAGACAGCTGCCAGCTAGTCTGTTCCTCTTTGGGCTCTACGAGTTAGAATGCACCATATATTTCTAACAGAAAAGAGACCTTGCTAGTCAAATTCTACTCCCAGTTACAAATCTACTATGACATTGTGCTAAATGAGATGCCAGGAATACAAACAAAGGCAGAGTTTTGTCTCAATTTCTGATAGAGATGCACATGACCAAACAGAATGCGGTTCACCACCACCCCCTGTCCCACTTCCCCCCAACCCCCCTATCTATTAAAGGAAGAATAAAGGCCTATTCTCTAAATACAAAATAGATCCCAGGTGATCAACTTTAAAAAGGAACCATGTTTTCATGCCACTTCCTATAACAACTGCAATTTAAGGAGACCTGGGAGTAAATGAAGGCGGCCAGTTCTAGATCTATTAAGACTTAATTACCAACTGCCAAAAGCAGCTTCTCCAAATCACCAGAGGTTTCACGGTCAATGGTCTCTTCAATTTGAAAGCCGGAAATCGTCATGTATTTGTCGAACACTGCAAAACAGAAAGTGTGCTTAGTCATGTGTCTAGCCAGCATTTCTCCCAGTATCCTCCTCAGTACAGGTTAATGCCATCTGTATCTCATTATCCACAGTTCAAATGCTATCGTCCACTCATTCTTCCCTCTGTCCTATTTTAAATACCTATTTTCTACCAGATTGCTACTACACAACACATTCCTGGACCTGGGGAGGAACAACCCCATGCACCAGTACATGCTGGGGTCAACCAGCTGGAAAGCAGCTTTGCAGAAAAGGAGCTGGGGGTCCTGGTGGGCACCAGGTTGAACATGAGGCAGCAGCGTGCCCTTGTGGCAAAGGTGGCGAATGGTGTTCCAGGCTTCATTAGAAGGAGTGTTGCCAGCAGGTTGAGGGAGGTGATCCTTTCCCCGCTACTCAGCACTGGTGAGGCCACACCTGGAGTGCAGGGTCCAGTTCTGGGCTCCCCAGTACAAAAGAGATATGGAGCAACTGCAGCGAGTCCAGTGAAGAGCCACTAAGATGATGAAGGGACTGGAGCATCTCTCCTATGAGGAAAGGCTGAGAGAGCTTGGACCATTCAGCCTGGAGAAGAGAAGGCTCAAGGGGGAATCTCATCAATGTGTACAAATACATGAAGGGAGGCTGTAAAGAAGACGGACCCAGGGTCTTTTCCGTGGTGCCCAGTGACAGGCCAAGAGGCAATGGGCACAGGAGGTTCTGTCTGAACATCAGGAAATACTTTTTTCCTGTGTGGGTGACTCAGTACTGGCACAGGTTGCCCAGGGAGGTTGTGGAGTCCTTGGAGATGGGCAAAAGCCATCTGGACATCGCCCTGGGCAGCCTGCTCTAGGTAGCCCTGCTCAAGCAGGGTTGGACAAGATGACCTCCAGAGGTCCCTTCCAACCTCAACTGTTCTGCGATTCTGTGAACACGTCCAGTGAAAGGGTGCGGGGAGAAGAGGGAAAGGGAAAGAAGGGAAGTTGTAGGAAATGATAAGTCTTTTTCCCAGGGTGCAGCTATCATTTAGCCTGAATCTAGGATCTTGTCTACACCGGGCTACTGCATCAAATTAACTTCACACAAACAAACTGGCCTATTGGCAGTCTATTCAAGTCTGTGTTCATGAATAACAAGACCTGAGTTTTCTATAAAATCTTACATTTCTTTCATGCTAAGCAAATGTTGGGTGCATCAAAACAAACTTTAGGATTACTGTAATGCAAATAATGGTAAAAAACTAAACAGTGAAATCACAAATAAAATTACCTTTGAAAATCCAAATGAATCCAAAGATTCAAAAAGGAAAACAAAAAGATTGGAGAACCAGAGCAAAACTTACTGGTCATTATTTCCAGTGGCCTAAACAGCTTGGCAAAGCAGACTTATGAATGGGTAAGGAGCAGGGAAAAAAATCATTGTCTCTTTATTAACAGCTAATAAAGTATGAACCTATAAAAGGGTTGATCTTTTCAGGGCTGGATCTCCATCAGATTATGATGACTCATAACAGACTCTCAGCATCACTTCTACTGCCACGACCTCTTTCAAAAGGGAAAAAAAAAAAACAAAACAAAAAAAACCCACAACAAAAAAAACCCCCAAGCATCCAGAAAGAAACACCCCAGCTGTCCCTCAGATCTACTGCACCACTCCTTCAAGCAGGAGAACACCCCTGCTAGGGGGAAACTGAATTACAGGAAACAAAATTAAATTCATTAAGTAGAGGGAAGAGGTGATTAAAGATTTCTGGACTTGACAAATGCGGTACCAGAAACAACTTTTCTACCATCTCTACCACCAGCTGGGTAACACTGAGACTTCAGGCAGAAGTTTTCAAGCATACGTGAACCATACCACCTACCCCTCCTTAAATGGGAAACGCTTCGGGTTCCCAAAATGGTGATGAACTTTTCTTCATCTGTTCCCCACTTCAGCTCCCCAGCTCTAAACAAAACCTGTTGTAAATTCAAGAGATCAAAACAACAGCATTTGTTATGTGTCCATGCACCCTGTTGCAAGACCCTATTTGTCTCACTCTAAGGAGCATTAAACTTACTAGCAAGCTATAGCTAGAGGGAAAAAATGAAATATAATTGCCAAGTACTGAACTGACTTTAGAAAGAAATAAATGATAAATTCTGAAATCGACTGTGAAAGCATTTACATGAGTAATACTGCTTAAGGCACTAAAATTGACTGTGCGCATAGTCCCTTTCATAAGCCTGAAGTTTTCTGAAACTGTGATAATACAAGAGATAAACTCCATTCCCAAGACTACTCTTACTGGTTTTTTTTGGTTTGTTTTTTTTTTTTCTTCCCCTTTTCCAAACCAGACTAGCAAAACTTTAGTACATGATGACTCATATCAATGGGAGAACCATGCTAACTTGGCCCAGGAGGAAGTTTTCCAAAAAGGAGGGGAAGATTGATTTAGAAGCTCTCAGAAACAGGATTTGTGGGCTGCTAAATTCTTAGCCATATGAAACCAGATCAGTAACAGATTTTAATTGTTTTAGTACATTCACCGCTATTCAGGCAAGTCTTTCTTCAATGCAGACAACAACCAGGCCATTAGCAGCATTTAGGAAAGTAAAGCACTTCTAAAAGTTGGAATAAACAACAGGAGAGGGAAAATGAGAAGGGGCGGGGGGGGGGGGCGGAAACAACAGAAAATGAAATTACTTCTTTTTCCTGGCACTCAGAAGCTTTTTTCCAAATTGTGCACTAAATGCCATGTAAAGGGAAAGGTTTGTACATATTGTAGTATATAGTATTTTTTCTCCCTCCTCAGTGAGCAGAGGATGGGCAAACGGGTTACCACCTATATTCAGGCAATCAAATATTTCTTAAAAAAATCCCCACAACCAAATCTGCTGCATAGCAACGTCATTGGCCATCTGTCTGTCCATACTGTAAAACCTGAATGGGATGATATGAATTTCCTATTTATGTTTGTCGCACAATCCTATTCAAAACGCATTTGTGACTGCTGCGTGCTCTTTTTAATATTAATGGTAGAGAGTACAAAAAAGTGTGTGTGTGGGGAAGCTATTAAGGCATTGCAAGGACATTTATTTCAAATAATATATGCTATGCTCTTCAAATGAATACCAGCACTCTCCATCCAGTAAAAAATGTGAAGTCCCAGCACAGCATTTAGAAACACCAGGAATGCGTTTCTTTAGAGATACGAGAAGTTGTGAATGGCATTTTATGCGAGCTCTAAGTTTCTACCTGCCTTGCCGTTGTGCAATACCCAAAATTACATCAATTGCATAATTTTTAAAAAAGTAATATTCACAAAATCTCTTTCAAAAAGTTAAACTTTCTCCTTCAGGCATTCTCAGAAAAGTCTTGCAAGTTCCCTGCACATTCATACTATCTCGTAGTATGAATGCCCATTCCCCAATTGCTTTGAATTAATGTTTAGTAACCATAGACTAAAAAAGAATTAAAAATCACCACTGAGTAAACAGGCTGCCCTCTATCAAGGCCTTCCCAGAATATCATATTAATCAAGAGAAACATTGGGAAGCCAAAACTAGTCTTACATTTGCACAGTCACATACCTCAATTCTGACCATCTGTACCTGGCAATAATAATTAGAAAATTCTCTGAATCTGTTCCAGCTATGTTAGATGTTGAATATAAAGATATCAGTCAAGAGAAATGTGACAGAACACTTCTCTGGGTCCCAGCTGAAGCCAAAGGTACATAACAAACCACAGAGACCATTTAGAAAGCCAGGACTTTCTCTACATCTAGGTATCGTGCCTCCTAAATTTAGATGCTCATTTAAAATCAATTAAAGAGGCCAAAAGAAATCTATCTACCTACCAAGACCTGCGGTTCATGGGTTTCTTCAATTATGTAAGCCCAGCTAAAGGCAAGGCTGACACAATTTCATGTAACAGTCTAATTCACGATTCAAACATCTGCCTCCCTAATTTTCAAGCTCTGGTTTCCACAGGATTAATTTTAATAGCAGGAGAATGATGCTTTCTGAATTTACATAACAAAGGATAGGCCTGTGCCAGTGAAAGACATTTTGCCAGTCTGTCTCTCCATCTTGCCCTGCTATCAGGAGAACATTTTATTGATCTGGTATTCTGCTTTTCTTCCTTGTCACTTTGAACAATCCATATATTTTCTTTCATCTCAACTGACAATTTATGAGAGGAAAATGCCTAGCCCACAGTTATCTGAAATAACCGTGAAGAAACATGCATTAAATGAGCTCTGTAATCAAATTGCTGAAATATTGACCATCACTACAACTAACAACAAAGCCAACAGCATCCAGCAAGAGACTGCATCAAGGATACCAACTTACCCCTGGTATTCCTTTTCCTGTTTAGAGCACAGGTTTAGTGATCAGTGACAACATCATGGACAATACTTGCAAGGGGCAATACGTGATTCCCTAGAAGCCCTTTAGAGGCAATTCTTAGATTGTCATCTAGTTAAACTAAAGCAGAATATTTGGTATATTTTCTCTTTTTAGCATTTCACCCTCTATGGGGGCATCCCTCACTGAATAGCATTAACATTTCACTATGACATGTATATGACATGATATGTAAGGATTGAATTCAGAGAGAAGTTCAAGTCAGATATTAAGGAATGAACCGTTAACATCTCTGAGTTTTCCAGCAGTGGGTGTCTCAGCATTACAAAGCCTCAGCAATCATAACTCTCTCTTCCAGTGATCTAATCACTGTTCCATTCAGGCACCTCATTAATAAGCAAAACAAGACATGCTTTACACTGAAACGAGGAAGTGCCCAAAATCTTGATCCCGATGTTTCAGGTTTTGACACTTCTTTTTGTCCAGAATGTATAAAAGCACAGGAAAATGTATTAAAAAGCACGCACAGAGAACCTTAACAATTTCTCTCTCACATTTGAATTCTAGCTATATACTCTCTTTGCAAGATAACTTGTAGAAATGCCCCAAAACCCAAGTCATTCACCCACCTGAGCATCCTGCTCAACAAGACCCTCATCGATTCTGCCATCAGGATCTCTATTTGCCTAAAGAGAATTTTTAAAAGTTGTTAAGTTGTTTTTTTGATTCAACTTTTGATTCTTCAGTTTATCTGTTATATTGAGCCTGTAAGAGTTACTGCAAGAAGTCAACCCCTAATGCATCTTCTCCCAAATCGCCTTATTTTTCCCATCTGCTTGCATGTGTCTTTATGAAATAAATGTTCTCTTCTATTGCCTTCAAAACCCCACACAGCAGGCATTCTGCTATACCCATGAACATCACAGAAGTTCTTCAATTCAGTGATGTGGAAATGACCCATAACAGAGCTCAAGACTGACGCTGCAAGTCAGGGGAAGTGATTCGGTTTCAGAACCAATCCTGTCTATCACCAGGTCTATCTAGAATCCCAGCTTAGTAAGCAGAAAATGACAAGTGTACATCAGACAGGAAAACAGAAGTGAAAATCATACACACATGCGTGTGCACAAAGAGATACTGACCTGCAGCAGGACCACCAGCAGTCTCTGAAAATAGCCTGATGTTTCTCCTGTGATCTTATCCTCCAAGTTGGCCTCATACTCTGCAAAAGAACAGTACCCATTCACCACCTTACAGACTTCCTCACTATTTTGAGGAGAAAGCAAGGAAAAGCAAAAAGTTAATTTGCCTCACAGCTTGCAGAATCATTTACCAGAAACAGCATTAACAACTAGGACATATTCTGCTTTCACTTATAATATAACATGGTTGTAAAAGAGGTGAAAAGATAGCATCTCACAACTAGTATCAGGAGCAGATTACTCAAAATATTTTGAAATACAAGGTGACATGCATAGATTCAGCTCTTTAAGGAACTAGAGAGCATACAGATCTGGAGTTATGCTAAAATATGGCAGTCTCACAACTGTACAACAACTGTGAGCTCAGAATAGTCTAGTACTAATAAATTTTGCCTCGAACTTTACTAAGACATAAGAATTTCTTGTGTGGCAGGAATCTGCGTAGAGGTAAAAGGAATGTGTTGAATTAAACGCTGCCTTAAAAAAACCAACCCCACAATCACAGGGTAAAAGCATGCACTCCTGTGGACAACCAAAAAGCTGCACCTGCTTTAGCACAAATGTATTTGAACAGAACACTGAGCAAAAGCCAAAAAAATTACTTCTGGTTTTTTATGTGATACCATTTTTCTAGTTTCCAATTAGTAAAAATCCCCTTTCAGTCAAATGGATGAAAATAATGGGTGAAAGAAAGAAATGTATTTGAATGAATTCTAACTATAAAGCACAAAACACCATAACCTGCAGTCATAGCCCTGAAATAAAAGCTATTTTAGTTTACAATCCAAACTCTAGTTTCTTTCAATATGAAGTTTTGCAACACTGCAGAACGAAATCCCACTTATTGGACACATCCATCACTTCACAGATAGACCTTATTTAAAAGATGAGCTAAAATCATATCAAGAGAACAGAACAGAGACCCCAGAACTTTATTTTATGCAGAACTTTACCTCGCAGATAAACCTGTTTAATGTTCCGCACTTCCGCAGGTGTTCTGGAGGCAAGAATTTCAGTCAACACTTTCTCATTGGTTCCTGCTCCCTGCAGGGGTGCATGTATGAATCAGTTGATGGAATCACAAAAGGAAAACAAGAATTCCCTTTAACAATCAAAAGCAAGCATCAGCTTATATACTTGGACTAAATAAAGAAGAAATTATTTTCTTCTTTCTGGTATATTGTGGGGGTTTTGGAAAGAATTTCTTCCAGTTCCGGCTTGATTGTTTTCAAAACCAATCCAACACTTGATAAAGGCTCACTGCTGCAGGAGTCAGATGAGCCCTTCCATGTTCAAGCATACCCAGACATGCCTCAGTTCTTCACTGTTACAGTCAATGACATCAAGGTAAGTAAACAGAGTAACAGTTTCCACCTTAGCTCTAGTTCATATACTGTCTTTCATCAACTAGTACACAGATAAACATAAAGCCACCCAGCAGTGATCTTTACCCTTCTATGAATTGTGCTATGTTAAACCCACCCTCTCTTCCACTGCAAACAAACACATTTTACAATAGAACTGCTAACCCAGATAGTTTAAGCTGCTGCACTCTAATTACAGCAGGAACAACGGGCGCTCTTCACTTTTACAAGGATAAAATTTACAAAAGCCAAGCCAGTATCTTGTTCCCACAAGCCCGAGTCTACTTTGACTCTAAGAATAAGCCATTGCTCTTTACGCTTCCAAAGGAGTCATTTCACAAAAGCAACAGTGAAATACAGTAGCGGGTATTTTTTGCTTCAGCGTGTAATTTACAACCTTTCCTGTAAAGGTAATCTGAATAGTAACTGCATACAAAGATATCCAACTGCATACAAAGATATCCAAAATACAAATCTGCCAGGTTACATGTAATCATTTTCAAAATACAGATTGTTTCAAGAACATGCCTACTCAACAAGTGAGGCAGGCAGTTATATTAGTTCTAATCTAAGTAGCAGCAGTGAAAATTGATAGAACAATCTTCAACACGGGCTTAATGCTCTTAGCTGAGTTGTTATCTTGCACTGAAGTCTCTGCAATCACATCTTTTTTACTGTTGTTATCCACCTCAGCTGAACTGCAGCTAGTATTGACATCTTTTCCTGTGCAAACACATTCTCTGAAATCTTATGATTGTCCTGGTTTCAGCTGAGTTAGAGTTACTTTTCTTCCGGGGAGGGGGAGGGTGAGCGAGCGGCTGCGTGGTGCTTAGTTGCCGAGTGGGGCTAAACCACGACAATGATCTCATGTTTAATATCATTTTTTGTAAGACACAAGAACAAAACCACTCTTGCTTCACCATCTCTGTTTTCCCTCCTACACCCATCTGTTCTGTCATTTCCCTGTTAGCCTTTGACTCCTAAGTCAACAAGAGGAGCTTGGGAATACATTTTTTCCTTTTACTCAACAAGGCCTTTATCAGTTTCTTTGACAGGCGCCATCTCACCTTCCCCCACTGCATATAAAGACGTTACAGAAAATTTCCAGGATTAAAGTTTCTGTTATCTGAGATACTATTTGCTGGCTCATGGGTTCATGAACACTAGCTTGCACAGTTGACTAAAGCCTACATATTAACCAGTTGGTCATCAAGGATCTTGGGAGTTTACATGCAAGCGTCACCCACCCAAGCACTACCTGACAGTAGCCAAGTTCAACATCCTCTACTTTAATCAACAGGTTCTGTAAATAATCCAGGGACATCCAATTCCTGAATTTCCACAGGCTGATGATATCAGACAGGTGTGNAGGAGGATTATTTTGTTTTAATTTCTTTGTGAGTGCCTCACAATACAAATATTGATATCAAAATGCAAATATAAATGTTGATAGGCACAAATGATCATGTATTATTAAAAAAACAATTATAAAGCCTTCTGCTGTAAGGTTTTTATGGTAAGATTCTTAATTGCAGCATGAAAAATCAGCATTGCTAAGGATAGAGTTGCACATATAAACTAAAAAAACTTCACATGTGCTGTGACAGATCTGAATATCCACTGAGTTTCTTACAGCTGTGTGAGAACAATTCTGCACTAATCGCCACTCAAACTTGAAACCCAATGGACTTGAACAAACAGAGTGAAGACACAGTTAGAAAGACACTGCAAGTCTGCTACCTGTGAGGGGGTAAGAACAACAGTTCCCAAAATCAGCTCACTGCATCATCAGTGGTATCCAACTCAGTAGCAGTAAAGGCCCCTCTGATATCTGGACCGCCTAACTACTGCCAAGCAGAAAAATCTAGTGCCACTGGACTTCAGCACTGCACTTTAGCAGCAAAAAGAATTTACAAGCAATATGCACATCTACTCATTGTATTTAAATCAGAAGGAACAAGTCTTATGCTATGTAGATTTTAACGTGCATCTACAGCAACAGTGTTCTCCTAAGATGACATAGTTTCTCATGAAAATAATTTCACATACAACATTATACAGACTAGATTTCTAAACNGAAAACACACTGAAATATCTACACATACAGATTGTAAATTGTTTGTCTACATGGCCTTCCCAGAAAGGCACTAAATGCATTCAGCTAAAGAAAAAATGTTAGAAAGGTAACACTGACAGGGCTATCAACTCTTCTTTCTGTATTACTGGAGACAGCTTTTAGAACACATTCAATAATACAGATAATACCCGCTCATAATTTTGGTGGACACCAGTTTACACAAGTACACTAGCCCATCAATTTTGGAGTTGCACTGTAATCCATTGGGGCAAAACACTCTCTAGCTTAAATAATAGAGTCAAGAAGGAACATACAAATAACATCACACTTTAATGAAATGCCTTGAACTAATTTGCAGCCTACGTCTACTAGCTATATGTAGCTATAA
>VYZW01035595.1:65723-86373 GCA_013401315.1 Balaeniceps rex | reverse complement strand
GCAGGCAGCCGCGTCACCCCGCAAGGCCCCGAGGCGCGCTCGGCGCCGCCGGCTTTCGTGGCCCGGCTGGGGAAGGCAGTACCCGGGCCGAGCTCTTCCTCGCTGGCTGCCGAAGGGGCACCGTGCGGGTCTGAGCGTGTCTGGTCCCCTACGAGTAAACGCGGCTAGCTCGAGAGGAGCACAGAGAAAGCCTTCCCTCCGGCCGCTTCACCTCCCCGGGGCTCGTCCCCTTTAGATGATTGCTTTCTCCTCTATCTCTATTATGCCATGGAAAGGTATAGTTAGTGCTTTGTTTCTTAGTAATAATAAACCTTTTGAAAGAAAAAAATACATTTGCAGATAGATAGCCTCCAACGGGTCCCCCTCCTGATGAAATCTGTATAAACATCAGTTCGCATGAATCTGAAGAGGAACATATCCCATCACTAAAGGACAAGTCTGTACTGAATTTTTGAAGCAGGCATTTTATTAGCTGACCTAGGTTAGCTTCTAAGTAAGCTAGGTTAGCAAAGTAAGCACCATGCTGGAACAGAATGTAAGGGCTGTGGTTGAGACTATCAGTATGGTAAGCATTCTGGGTGATGATACTCTCCTCAACATCTTACAGCGGGACCATTTCACTGACCCCAGTACAGAGGAGATATGTCCAGTTTGGGAGAGCAACAAGGATGCAGTCTGCATGGCTATTCAACAAGCACTTTCATCTAAAGCTGAAGGCTTGCTCCCTCACCCATACAAATGCAATCCAGCTGCGTGTCAGATGAAAGAGGGAAAAGAGACTGCAACACAAATGGAATTTAGCGTCTTCGCCAAAATAAAACATGAACATAATCTCACTACGCGGGCATTTTAACATGTAACGGTCACTTCTGTCTTAAAGTGAGTGGTGTTTACCTCAGAAAACACTGACAGAAATGCAGATAGTGATGTAAATTTAAATATTTTGTTCATCATTTCTTGCTGCCCCAGAAGTGCACATACAGTTCAGCAAAAACATGAGATCCACCCAGCTGGCTTCCTTTGCAGGATCGAGGATTAAGTGGTTTGCTAAAACGGCCCGATTTACTTATTAAAGTCTAAGTTGAATCTAAGCCATTGAAGTGGCATTCCACACATGCTCAAAAACGCATGAAGGAAATAGTGAGCTGCTCATAATACGGATGTGGAAATGCACACATGGATTAGACATTAGTAGAATAATCTATCGTTAGTAGAATAACAATATTTAAAAAAAAATTATGGGTTATGAAATGGTTTAAAAAATAGCGGTTGACATTCAAACAGGTTGCTTTTAGTTTAAGCACAACCTTGCTTACACACACCCGCTGCTTTCTGCAAAAGTCAGTCTTTTTCTCCTTACACCTTATATCCAGAGCAGATACAGGCCATGCTGTGATCATGTTTCAAGCTTTACCATCTAGAAGTACACAGATGCACATACAAAATGCAGTGGGATCTAAATCTGCCCTCTTCAACACACTCCAAAATTCTGTAGGTCAGATTGAGGCAGATATACACAGTGCCAACTGACACAGGCGTGAGGGCAGCCAAAGGGAATTCAAACCTCGTTAGTGACTCAGATGGGAGGAAGGAAAGGATAAGGAAAAGTTATTGGGTAACATGAAAGTTAAAAAAGAGGCTCTATCAGTATCATGTGAACAGTTAATAAGGTGCCTAGAAGCTAATAAAGCTCTAGTCCTCATCACTTTGAAATACGTTAATAGAATCTCTCTATTATAGCAAATGGCATACACAAAGATTGATACGTAACCTTTACTGACACAAATGTATCTATTAAACTTCACAAATAAAACAAACCCTTGAATCATTTGGAAAAAGGTGTATATTTGTCTAACAAATTATTTAGCAGTTAGCATCCGACCACCTGGAATGCAACTGCACTGCCTCAGAAAGACAGCAGTCCTCTCTCTCCTCCCCGCCGCTGCAGTGAGCCCCCCTGGCTCCCAGCGCTGCAATACAAGCTTTGAGTTCTTGGCTTCCTACAATGCCAAGTATAGTTTAAACCAGGCAACGTGACACACAATTTCTGCTACCTTAATGAAAATGTTGCAAGTGTGTCGTGTGTATAACAGCACATTAAGAGGCAGGGGAAAAAAGCTTGTTTTCGCCCTGCCTTCTGACTTACGAGGATGGATTTTTCTGGATTATTGGATTTCTGTTTCCTATACCTTATTTAGTATCCTTACTAATTTATAGCAACTGTCAAATTTAAGGAAATTATCAAACAGATGTCTTTGATTCCATTTTTCCCTTTAAACTTTGGAATGGAGGTTGTAGATTTGGAATCAAATTAACATGTGACTTTTGTTCTGCAGTAAGTGTCTCTGTGTACACTTTGCTTCTCATTTCTGGTGAAGGAAGTCTACCTTCTTTCATTTCAAGGTATTTGAAATGGTTTTCCACTCATCTACCTTTGAGCAGCTTACACACAATAGCTTGTTATTCTAATCCATGTGCACAGTCTTACCCTCAGCCAAACATGAGGTAATGTCCAGTCAATCGAAGGTAACCTCTGGATTTCTAATTGGTGAAGGACAGGGAAAAGAATCTTAGATGTGAGAACACAGAATATTTTCCTGCTCTGAAGGGGTTCCTAAATACATGATCCAAGATGAACTGTCAATGGTAGGAAAACGTTAAACAGAGAACAATCTTCTTGCCAACAGAAGAAGTTAGGAGTAAAAATCTACTCTAGTCAATCTAAAACATCATCAATATTTGTTTGACTAAGCAAATATTTGCATAACTTCATGAAGCAATGAGGCCTGGGGGAGGGGGGGGGAAATGTTAAAGTAAAACGATGTGAAGAGTTTCCCAGTCCTTTTGGCAAGAGCAGATGTTTGGGGGGGTGGGGGGAAATCCGATCATCACAGAATTTCAGTCTTTGCATCAATCTGAACGCAAAGGGAAGAGGCAGAAATAGCTATACCAGCAAATCCAGAATGAACCTGAAGACATGAACATATAACTGGAGAGAAATGCATATTGCACGGGCTGCCTTCAGTGGAAACAACTTAAGCTGGGCTAAAACAGTTACAGATGGCAACTCAGATGCAAGACCTTCATGGTCACCACGGGCAAGCATTTGACCTGACAGCAGCTCTAGCATTCAAGAGTGTTCACCCACAAGCCACAGATAAGCCTTCCAGATTTAGTATAATTCTTTTCTTTTTCTTTTTTTTTTTTATATGTATAATGAAGCCAAATTTTCACACAAGGGAAAAAAAACACATTCGGTGAAAGAAGTCTTTCCCCCTTCCAAGCCCCTCCCTGCTCTTTGCACCTTCAAACACTAGCAGAATCATACCAGGATGTAACAGTCTGCTTCCCAGTTCTGCTGCTGGCACAGTGCACTTTCAGTCCTTCCTTAACACAGAGCTGCAAACACCTGGAACAATAAAAAGCAATAAAATATGATGAGAAACAGAGTGGCAGCGCCCGAATGATGTATTTAGCTCCACCACACACTGCGACTTTGCAAGCAGGGCCCTGCCAGTTGCCAAACCGCTTCAAGGCACAGGTCTTGTCCATACAGAGTAGAATTCTGGGGTTAGTCTCAAAGTCACACTTTCAAAGGGAAATGGAATGCTGAAACATCACACTGGGGCTGGATAGGCCTTCATTAAGCAACCAGGAAGTGTTCAGCAGCCAGAAAGCCAAAGTAACCTCAGAAGCATGGATCACATTAGCAACCTTGCATTTCCTTGGAGGCAAAGATGGGACTGCATCCATTTGGGGATACACTCTGGGGTCAGGTTTTTTGCTCTGGAAATACATTGTCTAGTGCTGTGTGTCAGAGCTTACCACTTCCCTGACCTAAGCTCTTGAGAAGGAATTTTAAAAGCTACACATTAATCCAAAACTGCATTATGACAAAAAAATTAGATGATTAATCCGCATCAGGGCTTGCTTGCTGTGCGTTTCTGTTCCTCCCGACGAGGTGAGGGCCTGGGAGACATGTGGCTAGCCTGAAACCCTACTTTAGGGGACTTCACAGCATCTTCCTGCAGAGGAGGTGACAGGGGAGAAGAAAGGAAGCCTATCACGGGGACCATGTTCATTTGTCAAACACTTCTCTGCTTTTGGGAGATCATGGGTTTTGTTGCCTTCCCAAAGAAGTGCTCCAAAAGCCACCTTTTGTTCTTCAAAGCTATCGCTCTGTATATTGTTTTCCTTTAAAAAAAAAAAAAAATCAACACCTCGGTACAACCTGCACCTCTTGGCCTAGGTTCAAGAGCCTGTAGGCAGGATATTACATAGGACAAAACTAGTATGCACACGCTACCCAAAGAAGTGTGATCTCAGTAAACCTTCTCACTTCTGCATGAAATTCAGATACACAAGTAGGTCTAGGCATATTTATTTAAAATAAATAAGCAAGCAAATTTTCCTTGAACACTGACCAAAGTATAAAGTCCAAAATTGCCATCACACCACAGTTACACAACAGAGTCGTTACAGTTGTAGAAGGAAGGCAAAGATTGTATACAAGAATCAGCAGATATGTAAAATACTTAACTTGATATGGAGTTTCTAGTAAGGGGCTGGAAGATGTTTTCCAAGTCTGGTTGTAGCACTAAAATGCATCTGCGTGTTTTTCCAGAAACAATGTAGAAGTCTTAGAGGATGAAAAGTTAGCACAAAAGCAGTTCATTTCAAAAGCGTGCCCACCTGCAGTTGCTGTAAAGAGCAGGCTGCTAGATCAGAGAAAGACCAATAACTTCAATTTTTCTTAAAATAAATAAATAAATAGAAAGATGGATGGTTTGCTGTATCAAGACAGTCTTCCAGTGGGTGTCCTCATCTCCTGCCCAAAAGCACCATACATCATTTTGCTACCAATAATATTTCTGAGCCATTACATGACACATTACATAGCTACCTTTAAGTGCATCACAGAAGAGAAAAAAAGAGCAAGGCCCATATTAAAGGAAAGTTTGCTTCTGTTATGTATCCGATGGCTGCTGAAAAGGGAAAGGTCCTTCAATTTATCTAGCAGAGTTGGAGCACAGTAATCACATTAGAGCCATTTTCACATGATATAGAAAGGTCAAGGACAGTTAGTGTCCTAGTTAAAATATTTTCTCTTAAAAAAAAAAAACCCTTGCAAAATATTTAAAAAGCCTGTTGTAGAGGCACTGAAGTGCAATAGGCCTACCAAGCAAGATTTTCAGGCTTGGGACATTTCATGGAGCAGTTTCCTTATGAAATGATAACTGAAGATCAATCTTAAATGCTTTTCCACACTTTAATGTCTCTTTGGAAGTGAAACAGTCAAAACTGCTTGATGAACCACAACTCAGAAGCAAAGGTGAGGGAGGGGAAAAAAAACCAACAAAACAATTTCAAGTTCATGCTTTGCTGAATACTGACAGAGGAGAAATCAGTTCTGTTCCAGACTGGGTGCTAGTGGATGGCAATTTCTCAGTGCCTTGTTTCCCTCAGCTTTTACACAAGGACAGCAAACAGTTCAGCTGTTAGCACAAATGAAGAGAGCTTTGTGCTGCACTCTAGCACCTTGGGTGGAAGGTATGAGGCAAACAGTAAGCAGTAGCGCTATTAAAATAAGGGAGAAGAGGACAGGGTGATCCTGGTTTACAGGCAGGGTAAAAAGTTCAGATTTTAATACTGACAAAGTTTATGAAATTGTTTCCATGCTGCATGTGCCAGCATCAGGGGCCTGCTGAAGGACAGGTTAAGAGTACAAAGTAGAAGATTTTCTTGTTTTTTAAAAGCTCTTTAAGACTTGCCTTGGAGACTAAATATTGGCTTATATTCCAGCAAAGACAACTTCCTGTTAAGTGATTCATTACTTCTAATCCACAACCCGTTACAGAGCAGTGCTCTGTCAGACTCTTGATTTCTCTTGGGACACCAGTACAATGTGAAAAGGTCAATAGGAGCTACGAGCATTCATACCAGTTACAGCATCAGGCAGCTAAATTCATCTTACTGGAAAAATATTTCATTTTCTTTTAATCAGAGGAGGTGCAGGTTTCTTTTAAATTGTCTTTAGAGAAAGACACATCACAAGGATGTCATCAATGCAATAATCTCAATTCAAGCAAAGATAAATCACTTGAGCCAGATTCCAGTACTTGTCGCAAGCCCTGGATGCTAATCTTGATTACTAGGACAGCTCTGCAGCACTACGCTAAGGCAGGGCTTGATCTCCAGGGTGCCTAATTCTTCCTGAGAAACAGAATTTCCATCCCTGATGACTAGTGATATGGAATCCTCCTCTGGGGCAAAGCAAGAGAAAAGGAGCCAGGTGCTAAGGTTATATTTCTGTATTTCCAGCTGTTCTGCGCTACAATTTATCTTGAGCGGATCACTTAGGCTTTGTGCTCTACACACTTCCACACAGTGATGGTGTATGAGGGGACAGCCCATCAATAATAGCAGAACACTTGTTTTGTCCCCCATCCAGGAACTTGAAGCATTCTGTGAAGAATTTAATAGCCATCACAATAGCCATTGAGATAGCACTAAGTAACTATCAAGAGTTACCAATGCAAGTTCAATAAGATATTTCCCTTAACCAGTTAGGCCATTAGTTCTACTTCGGAAAGAGGACCAGAGAGAAAAATAATTCAGTTCTGTTAGCTTAATGGAAATTTGAAAAATCTGAGGGAAGAAAATAAAAACCACCCATGAGTGGTTATCTCCCTCTCTCTGGGGAAGAGAAATAAGAATCAGTTTAGCTGAAATGAACTGGCATAATGTCACTAAAGAAGTTTGGCCTTTGCATTTATTATTTCTGAACACTTCTAACTGAGGTTCTGTAATAAGACCTCTTTTTCATCAAGGGACCTACCACTAGCATCCCCACAAGAGCCTTGAGATACAGCAACACTATTATCTTCATTTTCAAATGGAGAATAAAGGTAAGCTGAGGCTCAGTGGTTTCCCCAAGGTCACAGCCGGTGAGCGGTAACTGAACCCAGGTTTCCAGTTACAAGCTACCAACTTTGCACTGCTCTGTTCTTTCTCTCCTTACTTTGCCAAAGGGCCTTGCCTTGGTGTCACTGAAAACTGCCTCCTTGCTTTACGTATTCACTGACGAAGAAGAAAAGAATCCATAAATTATTCTCAAGGTGCCGGGATAAGAACCCTCCCACCTCTGCACGGCTGTTCTCACCTGAAACAGCACAAACTTTGACTCCCATAAGTAAGAGCAGAATCAGGCCCACAAAATTTTAGTTTGATTATGAGGAAATAAGTCTGGAGGTAAAACCTGAACCTGAACTAGGACAAATCTACATAAACTGCCAGCACATAAGTGAAGTCTGTTTTAATTGCTCTTGATAAGTCATTGCCACTCTGTGCCCAGACACACTCTAGATTAAAAACACTCCATTTCTTTACTTAATTTTGAAACTTTAAAAGGTGAGCAAGTCACTCAAAGGTTTATGCATGGACAAAGCCAAGCAAACATGAGACTTTGGGTGTAGTCCCGTATAGGACAAAATTCCATAAACCATTCTTTACTCGCTCTCATACAAGGTCGAAGGGCCTGACGCAGTCTAAACCCCAACCCTCGCCTCAAGAAAAAATTCAAAGACACTTTTAAATAGCATTTCTTAGCATTTTCCTATTCCCACCTTGATCATTGCTAGGCACAAGGGTTTTTTTCCTCCATGGATCGCTGGCCCTACTGTTAAAAAATAGGACTGGGTTTCCAGTAGCGTGATACGCATTTCTTTCTTAATTCTCTGGATCATATTGTCAAACCCCTTCTCTATAGCAACAAATGCTGGGTATTTGGGGTTTTTTTGTTTGTTTTGCTTTAATGAAAGGTGAGATTTCCAGGTGATAATGTGATTCAAGGAGTCCAAGTTTTAGCAAAACAAGGCAGCAAATATAATGCACTTCTGATAAATTTATATGTGTAGTCCACATTGCCAGTAGTTTAAACTTCTCACCTCCATCATCCTTTAAGAGCTGGCTGTATGACAGAATATTTCTGTTCTTCCTAAACTAGCTGTTTGTCTGAAAATAAACTATTAGTTAGAGAGAAATGCCTGTGGTAACATTCCTCTAAAAAACCTCGGTGCCTCTGCATCTCAGAGACTTCTGGTGGAGTTTTTGTTACCTTAATTTGCATTTTCAAGCATAAAACGATTAATATAGCACACCAACAACCTCCACTAGCAGTAATCACAGCAGAGCTTTAGGTAAACTAGAGACAGGTTATGGTCCAGGAACATAGTAACAAATTACATCCTGATACAAACTGCAGTTTTGTTTACTTAAAGGATTTTCACCCCCCTGGCATGAACATATATTTAGGTATTATTCAGGTAAAGTATTCTTAAGGGCAAAGCTGGTTTTCTTGATCATATTGACAGCTTTCTGTAATGCTAATTTTTCCAGAGTAGAAGGATGATTTGAAAGTCAGGGGCTGCGAGTCTTTTTCAAGATCCACTATTAGGCTACTATGAAACCCCAAGTCTCTTTTTCCAGGAGTGATATGGTTAAATAATATTTATTCTTCATAAAAGCACCTTGATGAAAATCTCTATACAAGAACCAATAACAAGCACTAAATCCTAAACTATAGATTAGCATTGTTTTTGCAGCGTGCATGTAGCTACCGCCACGTATCCTGACCCGCTACCAGACCAAAAACCAGACTGGTTTTTGGCATTCAGATGCAACAGGATAAGCACATTTGCAAGGGGAACCACAGACTGCCTTATGTTAAATGCCATTCCCTGCCTCCTCCTTGTGTATCTTGAGCTTTTCATTTTGTTGCATCTATTTCCAATCAGTGGTTTGAATGACTTCTCATGGGTTGCCTGCAACATCGCTTGCTTGCCCATGTTGCAGGTAATCAAAACCCTACAAATAAAATTGCTATTACATTTCAGGTCTGGAGGTCATTGCTCAAAAAAGGGAACACCCAGGTACATGCGTAGAGCTAAGGAGGAATGAGATGCCATGATTGAGCCAGCCAAATCATCCTCCCAGAATGAGAGAAGAGAAATATCCAGACCTCACTATCCCCTTGCATATTTGCCTGCACTTCTAGCAGCAGATCAGTGAAAACAAGGTTAGAGAGCACTAAAGTTTTGACACACAGCTTTTCTAAACATGGCAAATCTTGCTCCTATATAACTGCACACCTCCCAGCTCTGCGCTGGTGAGACCGAGGAGAAGGGGAGAAATTCCTGCTCTGATACCTCCAACACTCTTTTAAAATCCTCAGGCCTTGTAGTCCCACTGGCAGAGGCAGGATCTGCAGCAGCAGGCTGTGAGCTGTGGAAAAAGGTGGTGCATTCACATCTGTGCAATGGCACTGGGCGAATCAGCACGTTTAAACTTTGCATCCAAACTACCAAACATGAGCAGATGCATTTTATTCTTTTAATACCTAACTTATTTGCTTCCTGGTGTTATATTATTTGCTGAAGACAGCTGCAGACATAAATTACCTTTTTTCCTTCAGCCAAAATAAATATTTATGCCTAATTAAGGACTTCCCTTTCTCTGTTTGAGTGTTCACCTGGCTGAACTGCTGCAATGAGAGGCAATGCAATGAGCCTCGAGCAAGGCGAGCAGCAGTACGTCCCAGAAATGGGTAGCAGCCGCTGTGCCTCTAACCGCAGGAGGAAACCAGTAAACACACAAACTTCATAGCAACACCAACCTCCATCTGCACAGTCCTTAATGGCAAGCAACACCCCTCCTACCCCACATCGTGGGTCTGTGGGTCAGAGCTGCAGAGACATCTTCAGCACTCGCTATGAGGGGTCTCAGGACAAACTTCCAGGGGCTTACGGCAAGAGGATCAAGAAACAGTCCTTTGGGATCTAGAGGCCAGAAACCCATATTGGTTGTGCCTGCCTAGTTTCAGAGCCCTAGTGTACATAATTTGCATGAAGGCAGCGGTGAATGTCACCATCTGAACGTGCACGGGTGGTATTTCACCGTATAATTCATATACTGCCGCACAGAGGCACAAACCCTCTGCTCAGACCTGCACAGAGATGCGACACACAGCACAATTCATGCATAGCTTTGCCTCAAAATTATTTTTAAATCAAAGAAACCCACAAAAAGGTACTTTATGCCAAATACCTTCCACTGTTAGCACCTACAGAGACAAGGATTTCATTAAGATGTATATCCCAGTGTAGCAGCACTGCTATACAGTATTCAAAACCAAGTTATCACAAGTTATTCTGCTGAATACAGTGACAGAGAAGGATGCCTGCATTTTGTCAGACCCACATTCCCAGTCTCAGCCACTGTAGGAATTTTAGTTAAACCACATTAAACCACTCTTAGCAGCAAATTTTTCAAAACTAGCTACAGTAGTAGTCAAAGGAGAAGTGAAAACATGAATAATGTAAATGCTGACTTGCTGAAATCCATATTTCAAACACAAAATAATACCAGTGATTTTGAAAGCAGCATAAACCTTATAGAAAACGGGCATCTAGTGGCACTGCATGGGAATTGCAGCACAGAGGAGAGACGATGCCTCCTCAAACCCTCTTCCATGAAGACTGTGACAAAGTAGAGGAATAACAGCGACGGCACACAAGAGTCCTCCAAAATCCTGACACATGGCAAAATTTTATTCTAGGAGTTCATGCAACAATTTCCCTTTCTAAATAATTCAAAAAAAATACCACCAGGTGATCAGGCAGGTATTCCACTTGGTGGGTTCTTCTTTTGTCACACACTTGCGCTTTCCTTCCATTTCTCCCCAAAAACAGTCAAAAGGTGATGCCATTCTGCTGCACCCGAATTATGGACTCACACTTCACAATACCATGGTTTTGTCATTATTTGTAATAAGTTAGAGTGAAAAGCTCTGGTTTTGGGGATGAAAAGGCTTTGTTTACCTACACTATCCCCTACACATCCTAGTATTTGATCACAGAATACTTTTGTTTATTCAGCATTCCCAGCTGCTGTAGGCAGATCCCCCACTAGCTCTGCTCTTTTCAGTATGAAACCGTGAGCAGGTTTCTGTAAGTAAAATGCCCCATACTGATAGATAGTCTCATGCCAAGTTTGCCTTTAACACAGGAAAGCTAATTTCTGAGCTGGAAATGGGCACAATACAGATGCAGTAGGGTCAATGGAGAAAAAAATAAAAGGTCCTGAGGCTTTCGATTTTTTCATCATCAGTCTTTAATAAGACCTTGCATTTAAGTTTGGATTATATGTTACACATTGAGGAAATGGATTTCATGCCTGAGAAACTGCATACTAGCAAATCCCACAGTAGTGATGAACAAATAAGGAGAAAACAGTAAAGCCTATAGATCAGTCAGGTTACTTCAGTACAGACTGCAACCAAAACCATCACAATTCATTTCATTTCTCCCTCTGCACTAGCACTGAATAGAGTTTCGGTACTTTCTAGCATTCAAATAACTTCCTTCAAAGGAAAGCTGAAAGGGGAAGGATTTTCACAACAGTGAGCTGTCTGTACAGTCAAGTCAGATTTCAGTCAAGCAAACCTTTTTTAATTTGATATTCGTAAAAGACATCAAGCAAAACGGCTTTCAAATGGTGAATAAGAAATCCTGTCATGCATTGGCTATGCTCGAAGGACTGGACTAAACTGCAGAACTGCAGACACCAGATTTAAAAAAAAAAAAAAAAAAACACGACTATTTTTAATTTAATTTCTCTTTAAATTAACATTGCACAGTTCCAGGACTATCCATTTACTTTGAAAGTTGAAGTATTTCTACAGAAGCTCCCAGGTAATATTTTGTTTCTCAGAGCTGCAGGCTGAGACAAGCAAACAGATCAGTTTTTTACATGTCCTCTCACATTAAACAGCTCTGCTCTGTTGATGCTTGAGGTCTCTTACTTTCTAAAACATTGTCACCTTTGGGTTTTCTGTGGAGCCTGCCATGCTGGCAGCACAAAGGGGAGGCTGAAAAGGAAATTTGTTTGGGGGCTTAGAGCTACCAGTAAAAGCCACCAACTTGCTATCAAAGGGGCGGAGGCTTTTGTGGGTTCATTAAGCAAGTTTCCTCAATGCATCTTCTAGTAACCAGCCACCCACGTGGCAAAACAAGCCTGCGTCATGGTAAACACTCCCTTCCCCCTAAGCAATTTCACCTGCCTTTCACACAGCAACAGGACAAGGGGAAAAAATGCTGCATTTTCCCTGAACCGAAGGCCAAATTGCAAGCTTTGTTTACCCGGCATTATAACACACTTTCTGGCGGTCTTTTGGGTTTCTGACCAGCATTTAAGCAGCAGATAACAGCGCATGCAGGTGTAGTTCTGAACCCATTTGGATTTGGCTCCAGGAACGCAAAATTTTGGCTTTGGCCACCAAGGGGCTTGAGGCAGGTGGGTCACCTCAGCCCACACTCAGGTTTTGGGAGGCACACAAGCTCCGCCCTGGTGATCCCCACCAGAGGCTCACGTTGTATCCCTGCCAGTAACTCTGACTTTCTGCATGCTCAGAGATAGTTTATGCCTCAGTTTCCCCATCTGAGGAATTAGGGTAGCAGGGTTTTGCCAAATAGAGCAGCCAGGAGAGGACGAGCAGTGCCTACACAGACCAGGTGCAGCACTTTTCTCACCCGGCTTTTTTAGCGGTGTACAAGGTGATTGAATTTAGCTAAGTTTGAATAAGTTACATGAATACAGGGCTGGTGTAGAGCAGTGATGAATCATCTTTTCCTCCATGCTTATTCTTTGCACAATAATGTATTGCAGACCTCTAATTCCTCTGCTAAACATCCATAATCTTCTGACAGCTGAAGAGTCTCCAGGGATTTCATATTTGAATCAGGGCAACAGACACAGACAAGTCAGTTAAAGGAAACTTCAGTAAATCAGAGTTACAAAGTTTAAAGACTTCTATTTTAACAAAACTGTGCATTTTAACACGCAAGTGGTTTACATCACTTCAACTACTGACAAATTATCATAAGTCACTCTTAATGAGATCGTTTCTTTAGGGGCTTATGAAAAGACCATAAAGATACACTGTCTTTTTTCCCCAGTTTTAAAGTAAAAGAGGTCACCTCACCCTAAGGCAAGACACACCTCCCTCTGGCAAGAGGGTGCTAACCTGTGCTCACAGGCAGAAAAACCTCTGCACAGACACAGAAACCTCCATAGAAGTGCTGGGGAGTGTGTTAACAGACCCTTCCATATCTCCCCATGTGCTGGCTTGGGGTCTCCCTGCTAGATACAGGGTGTCAAGGGCCTCCCTTCCCATTCCTGGCACAAGGTAGCTGATTTCAAGGGTCCAGAGATGAAGATGAAGGCAACAAGTCTCCTGCACAGCCCCAGGGTCTGCCTCATGCCCAGATTTGACAAAGCATAAGAGGTCTCATTATCTAATGCTTTGTAAAATCTCACTATTTTCCTGGAAATTATTTGGCTAAAGAAGACAAAAAAACCCCACAAACACATTTCCCTTCCCTCTATAGAGGTACTTCACCATACAAGGCCTCTGCTCTTTCCTACACATCAGAAACCAAGTACAGCAAAATACATATATATGCCATCTGCTTTTCCTGGATCTCCTCTGCCCTGGGCCCCTCCATCTCCCTGCATCCTTACCTGCTTGTCTTGACAGACACCCACCAAGGAGCTCCAGAGGCCATTGCTACTGCCCAGGTCAGCAGGCAAGACCTGGGACACCCCTCACCTCTCTCCAGGAAACCCACCCAGGTGCCTGTCCCACTCCATTTAACATCCCCGTTTCTACCCTTCCCTGCAAGTAAACAAGCCAGCTCCCCTCTCTACTGGCAACACCTGTATTTCATCCTGCTCCCTTCCACCTCCTGCCCACTCCTCACTCCCCGCATGGCTGCCTCTGGCCAGCAGTGTCCCACAGGGCTCACAGAAGCAGCCCTGGGCTATCCCAAAGAGTCAGCAAACAAGTGACACAGTCATATTATGAAGATCTGAGCTAGCTTTTGGGAGGCTTTTATCAATTTCAGCATGGGAATATCGAGTATTCATCACATGTCCGATGTTACATGGCATTCACGTCATGTAGAAAGGACCATTTTGAGTACATCAATCACTCCAAAGAAAGAGAAAATAAAAGAGGAAAAGTATACGCCAGTGATCCTTTCTCACCAAGCAGAATATCTCAACTTGTCTTCAGCAATCAATCAAGGCTCCAGCAAAACCTGTTCTACCAAAGATAGATGATCTTTTGCGAAAGAACAGATACCTCTGAAAACTTCATTACCATTTGTTAAGACAAAGAATGGCCTCTTGATAGTCTCCTTAATGTAGCATAAATTTTAACAAGGCATGCACAAACAACCAGCTACAGTGCAGCTCACAGACTCTGCTGAGCTTTAGGAAAACAATTCTCTACAGCTCCTTTTCACCTCCTGTCCCGCTATTGCTGAAAATCTCTCCTGCTAATCACACGCGGGAGAAACAGCAGCATGCATGTGCAGGCTCCGGGTCTGGTTTTAAGTTTACATCCATCATGCTCTTTCTAATAATCACTTGTCTCACATCAGCTGCTACAAAGTCGCTTAGACAATCCAGATTGCTTTTTTGAATCATTAACTGGGTACCCAAAACACTATTAAAAGGGGAAAGTATTAAGGTCAGAAGCAATGGATAATTTTTTTCTACAGGTACTTGGTAGGATAAGGAGATAAGGAAAAAAACTCTAGGTCATTCTGTGCTGCTTAGGTCAATACACAGATATTGCAGCCAAGCCATGGAATTAATTTTTAGCATTATATTTATCTTTTTTTATCTTGATGTGTTCTGTGTTATGGATACTTTGTGCAAAAGTTTTGATACAGGTGACATACTTTTAAATTTTCTACAAATATTAGTACTATACCAGTTGTAAAATTAGGACTTGTAGTACTATATTATCAGGCACATTGATTATTAAATTCTGATATCTTGATAACACTGATAATGAAACAGCTCACAGTAACATTAATCTGTATGAAGGATACCCAGGCATGTGAAGGCTCACTTCATTTGAAAGGAGAGCACAACAAAACCTAAATTCAAAATGAAAAATAGATATGTAAGAACGTGAGGAACAGAAACGTGTCACCTCTGTGTTAGTTTCCCTTGGATTCGGCCTCCACCACTGCCTTACATTAACACAGTTCCTGTTTAACAAACCAAAATAAGGTTCATTGCTTTCAGTCACTGTGGCGTGGAGGACTGCCTGCACCCTGGGAAGACCATTAAGCAGCCTCTCCATGACCGCCGAGGTACTAGGAGAAAGCGGCCTCCCAGCACGGCGGGTACAGCTCACATGGCATGCATCTCTGACCCCCATTCAGCAGTTCCTGCCATTTCAGCATATACAGGGCTCCAGTCTGAACAGGGGAGACTCGTGTCCCAGGTCAGACACAGTCTGGGGTCATGAAAAGCTAAAGACGAGAGAGAAAGACTCTTGGATGAGACCAATCCAAAGCACCAAGCAGGTGGTGGGAGACAGGCAATGAAAGAAGTCCTCATGTTTGCTGTTATCATCTTTTAACAACCTTTCCAGTTCATATTCTCCTGCCTGCGCTATTGAAAATGAAATCAAAGGCAGGCAACTGAGTACTTTTTACTCTACATCCATTTATCTTAAACAGAGCATCCCTCACTGGCACAGGAACACACCAAGCTTGTGATCACCCCATTGCGGCAGTCTGGAGAGAGAGGTTGTATTAGGAGGTATTTCACTAACTGCTCTGGAAAATAGAAGCACAAGGAAAATAATATTTACAGCAAGGAAAGCGAGATTTAGTGTTCAGCAGGAGACGCATGCTAGCACACACCAATTCCCAGGTGTTAAATAGGTGTGAGTAGGCCTTGGTGATCATGCAGTTAATTCATCATTTAAAGATATTGAAAACATTATATTGAATCTTCTTGGAAGAGCAGAAGTGCCATTTACTAACATAGAGATTAAGTAAAACCTTGTGTACAAAGACCGGAATGAAAAGTAATTTGTTTTTCTCTATCATCTGATATCTTCAGCAAACAGGGACTTGGTCTTTTAACCCTTTTTGCAGAGTGCTGTTTCTGTCAAGACAGGTTCAGAAAAAGAGTATAAAATTTAATTTGTAAAAAACACCCACAAAGACAGAAATAAACTAAGCAGACTGAGAACATACATTTTATCCTCGATTATTAAAAAAAAAAGAACCAGAAAAAGCAGAATATCATTTTAAGACCGTCGCTATTGACATGCTGTGTTCTGAAGAAGTTTATTTTTCTGAAATCAAAAATAAAGTACATGCATTTTCAGAGAGGTCACCTGAAGCATACGCTGCTGAATTTCACTAAAAGTCACACTGGAAATATATAACATTCGTATTTGTGAGGCTTTCCTTAAACAATTCCTCCAATAATTGTCTAGGTCTCCCATAGAACTGAATCATACTTCAGTGTTTGTAACTACATCAAGTAACATATTCCCCATTTTCTAAAACTTTCAGTCGTTACCATGAGGGAAGCTAAAATATCAATCTAACAAAAAAAATTCTTCTAGAAATGGGAAAAGAGGTGATTACATAGTCAGCAGCTCTTCATAAAAGGACAGCTTTATTCCCTCTTGTGAACTGTTTAGTTCTCAACAAAAAAACATTGAGCTTTGTGTGTTTTCCTTTGGGGATTATTTCTTGACTTAACACACCTTATCATCAAGTACTTTCTCCTGCTATTAGTTTTACTAGTCCCTATCTGTACTCTGTGTCCTTATGCCTAGTTATGGATTATGCTAAATAAGTCATCTTCTTCCTCAGTTTTTACATCTTTCAAGTATTTGCAGCTGATCGCATTCGCCTATAGCTGCCAGCTAACAAAAGTATACATATTTAGCTACTTTATTCTTTCTTTCTAAATTCCCCAAAGGCTTTTCATTGCTCTTATCTGAATTCCCTCCAGTTGTCAACAGCGGTCTAGTAATGAGGTGTCCTGACAGCGCCTGGCATGTTAGGGCTGAACACAATGGAGACCTTACCCCCTCCTAAGTCAGGATACCTACACCTATGCAGTTCAGCAACACACAGGACACTTCTGTTGCTTTGCAAACTCAGGATTAATTTACTACTAATGATCACATCTTGTATTTCCCTTGTCCTGCAGTTTGTTTACATCTTCCCAAGATGATTCATCTGCCTACTCTTTTAGAGCCTTCAGCTTACTCCTGACTCTCATCACTGATTAAACAGAATGATGCACGTCTTTCATTGTGAAGCTGGACACTGGGAATTTAGAAACTTCCCAGAAGAGCTCTGGATGGTGGGACAGGCACTCTTTGTGCAAGGGGTCGCCTGCCCTCCTCTCTGAGCAAAAGGACAAGGGGCTATCAGCAGCATCGATCTTCATTTGGAAAAATAATCAGATACAACATTAGTGCAGAAGAGCTTGACCTCCATTCATCTTTCTGCCCTGTGACCATACCACCAGAGGGGAAGGTGTTGCCTCCACAGCTGTGCCGTAAAATCCGTATCAAGAAAAGGAAATTCATTTGAATGGTGCGGATGTTTGATACCCCTTGTGTGTGTGATGTCAAACAACTCCCCTGGTTGTCCTTCCAAATTATGCTGCGGGTGACAGCATTGAAATATGGAGACTACTTTCAAGGAGCACTCATCTTACTTGCATTGGAAATTTGGCATATTTATTCCTACACTGCAGGTATTTGTGAAATCGGGACATTTGAGATTGTCGTGGTTTAACCCGGCAGGCAGCTAAACACCACACAGCCGCTCACTCACTCTCCCCCTCCCCAGTGGGATGGGGGAGAGAATCGGGAAAAAAAGTAAAATTTGTGGGTTGAGATAAAGACGGTTTAATAGGACAGAAAAGGAAGGGAAAATAATAATAATAATAGTAGTAGTAGTAGTAATAATAATAACATACAAAATAAGTGATGCACAATGCAACCAACTCCCCCCAGTTTATATACAGAGCATGATGCCATATGGTATGGAATATCCCTTTAGCCAGTTTGGGTCAGCTGTCCTGGCTGTGCCCCCTCCCAGCTTCTTGTGCACCTCGCAGAGCATGGGAAGCTGAAAAGTCCTTGACTAATATAAAAGCTACTTAGCAACAACTAAAACATCAGTGTGTTATCAACAGTATTCTCATAATAAATCCAAAACACAGCACTATACCAGCTACTAGGAAGAAAATTAACTCTATCCCAGGTGAAACCAGGACAGAAATGCAGTACTAGAACCAAAACAAGACAAAACAAAGAACTGATAATCCTCCAACTTCCAAATGTTTAACTGAGTAACCCCCCAAACTTTTCTATTGCACTGTGTCGGTGTAAAATGCATATATGTCAGAGGACAATCATCTATTAGTTTCCATTTTCCAAGTAAAAGTAACTCAGCCTGTGCCCTGTCAGTCATGCTTGTGAAGAGTCATTACAAAAATCAGATTATGTCTATTTCATGCAATACAGTAAGTATGAAGTGCTTCTGCAAATCAAGTTATTAAAAGTGCCCCAACCATTTGCATTATTTGAAATACTTCAGGGCTACTTATCTGCAAAGTCAGCTGGGTATAAAGGTAATCTTTTTGTGCTCATGCAGAATATGCTTTACAGTTTTATGGCTACTTATATTAATTGAGCAAAACCATTAGCCACTCTTCTTTCTAATCACTGACGTGAGGCCAAAGTCACCCCTACCATCTTCACAGAGGAAGAACAAGAAAACCATGTAGATATGAGGTTGACTGGTCACAGGCAGGAAAACCTACACAGTACTGTTTTCTCATCATTTTCCCAAGACTGCAGAAGGGCAACTGGGGCACCAGGCACTAGGAGGCGGCATGGCAGGACTGGAGAGAATTGAGGCTCTGGCCCTCGCCCGTGCAGCCGCTCTGTGGGAATCTGACAGACACAGTTTCCTTCAACCGAGCTAAATTTGTCCTTGTCACCCTGTGTGCTGAAATCCTCCTGGCGCAGGAGCACATTGGGCATGGGGGAGCGCTGCCGTTCCTGCCTGCATGGCCCAGTTACAGCGCCAGGGTCCAAGAACCACAGAAGGACCGCCACGGGCAGTGGAAGCCACAGTCCTGACTTCAGCAGCTCCTACTAGCTAGCTACAGACAGCAAATCCTCATGCCCTGAGGGGTGTGAGGCAGGATGGCATCAGCTCCACGCCTCTCGCACTAGTAGCCCAAATAAAATGTCCTATGACTGGCAAAGACCCTGGCAAGCAGGACTGTGTGTTGGGACAGTCCGTATAGGAGATGACAGGGTCCATAATGATGCAAATAAGAGACTGACATGAAGCACAGTGTGCAACAATTTCAAAAGCTTGCAATGAAAAGCCAGGGCCCGTCAGATGGAAGAAGAGCCAGAGCAATGCCAACACCCTCTGGAGGAGGGCCTCTCCCACTTGCTTTTAACGTTACCCCTGTGCTCTCAACAGGTTCTTCCTACCATGCCAAGTTACTCAGCAGCGAGCAGAAAGAGAAGAGGGCTCAGATTCACTGCAGCAAGGGCTAGGGAGCCGGAATATCGTACAGGCACTGCGGCCTCTAACAGTGGCCTCATCCTCACAGCATGCTGCCTTGCAACAGAGAAATGCACGGCAGGTGTAAATAAGGCAGACCACGTACCATGAGGCACTTGTTTGAATTAGCAGCATTTGGCCCTGTAAAATACACCCCACGGCAACGCTGGAGACCCAGCTGCCTGCTCTTCCACAGCCCCAACAGCTGCCCTCTAATGTGACCTAAAAAAGAACCCCCAAGCCCCACGTATTTAAACAAGACCTCCAGTTCTATAGTACCTCTAAAATATAACCTCAAAGCTAATGTAGTGCGTTACCGAGCAGTTTCCCTTTGCCTCTTGGACCCAGCAGGTATCTACGTGCCATTCCAGCCATCAAAAGTCATTCCCAAATCCTCCTCTTACAGATTTTTGTAGAGATAAACGTGGGAACGGTGAGAGGCTCTCATAAATAAATGATTGGATCAAAACTTGTGTCAGGGCGCAAGTCGTACACAACCACAGAACTCATACTTGCTTGAGCTCTCTCTCCGAAAGTGACTATGGTACAAGAGAGCTATCAAAAATGACGCTGTGAGAGGGCAACCAAAGGTCTGCCTCAAGCATGGGTTTCCTAAAGGCCCAGCGGCTGAGTTGCTTCCCCCGTGCCCACCAATGCCCAGCACAGGGTGGGGGCAGCTGGCAGGAGCGTGCACTGTGCCCCAGGGCTCCCTGGCCACACCACATGGACACCAGCCCCAGGCAGCTGCTGTGCTGGGGACTGGCAGCTGCTGCGCTGGGGGCAACACGGTCCCTGGGGACATCAGGGATGGGGACAGGTTGCCAGGTCTGTCCCTACCTACGGGGAGTGAAGCCTACTTAGCATTTTAGTCATAGGAGGGAATAACTCCTGTGGGATAGAAGGAGGAAAACTGGGTTAGATGTGGCTAAAGGAAAAAAAAAGTCACTTAAAAAGGTGAGTGTTGTCTTCTGCATTGGAAAATGGTAAATTTAAAAATGCTCTAATCGGGTCAAATTCAGATCTCTGTCTGCCAAAGTAGAGCCAACATCATCCCTTCCGCAAAGAGGGCCCGTGGGGAGTTTTATAATACTTTGTTACAGAGTAAAAGCTGCAGGGCGAGCTCACCTTCAAATTTCCCCTGAATTTTCCGTAGCCACTCCGGAGAG
>VYZW01035595.1:41751-65429 GCA_013401315.1 Balaeniceps rex | reverse complement strand
CCGGCGGGCGGAGAGGGGCACCGGGCGGAGGGGCTGCGGCCGGGCGCCCGCGGAGCCAGCCCTGCCTTCCGCCCCCGCCCCTGCGGCACCTCCCTGCCCGGGCAGGGCAGGACGGGGCAGCACCGGGCGGCAGGAGGGCCCCGGGGCGGCGGGTGCAGAGGGCACCGGTGGCTGCCCCGCGCCCGCCTCGGTGGCTGCGACTTCTGGGCCCGTGGCCCGATCTGGGGCACGTTGGCCGTGCTCCTTGGGCACCGGTCCCCTGGTACAGCCACGATGCTCCGAGACCACCTGTCACCGCCAAGAGAAGCTCGCTGGGGTGACTCGCTTCAAAACTGAGCCTCCCATCCAAACTGAAATGCCCACATAGTGGTACCTGCAGGCAGCGTCCATCCTCCCTGCCTCCCCACCCCGCATTGCATACACATCTGCCAGCACAGGCCAACCAGCTCTGAACTTCGTCGGTATCTGAAAAAGTCTCTCTCCTTGAAGACATTTGAGAACCGTCCCCTTGGCCAGGAGCAAAAACACTTGTCAGGTATTGCCATGGGAATAGAAAAGTTACTCAGGTTTTTGGCCACTTGACTCAGATTTCTGTGAACGAAATAATTGTGAGGGACCCACTGTGACTTTTGCTTTGAAGGGCGATGAAAAAACATACTTTAAAAATACCAGATGCCCTTTGTCGTACTGTATCGCTAACATCTGGCCGTCAGTCAGGTAACAGAGCCACTGCCCTTAGAGCCGAGGGACACACCAAGGTTAGACCTGGCATGATCCGGTGGCTCCCGCACCCACTTTTGGAAACGCTCTGCTCAGTGCATGAGCCTCCAGACTTAAAAGAGAGGAGCGCAATCACAGCGGTGGCTCACTGGCCCCCTCCGGACAGTGGCACCAATCGGAAAAAAAATCAGACATATTTCACACTCTCAAACTATTGCATCTAACCTCCCTTCTCCCTGCTCCCCAAAGACCATCAGTGCACTGAGGCTGCAGGAAAGCAGATGAGGCGAAGGGGGTAGAGGGGTGTCAGCTTGCTGCTATCCTCAGGGAAAACCCTACTTGCACTTTTTGGGTACAACTGCCTGCTTGCCCACATGATTCTTCTCAGCTCAAGTCACATCCCCAGTGCCTCCCTGGATTTATAAGCATTGGAACTGAAATTTCACAGAGTGAACATAAGCACTGCTGCATATATTGCAAATTTTGTCAGGGCCATAGAAAGTGTGTTACTTCCTGAAGACATACACCCCAAAAAATGCACAAATTCTACTTCATAAACCCTCCCAAATTCTTAATATAAGTACAGCATTATGGCAAATTTGAGCTAAGGAGATACCTACGTATTGGGTTACCATTTTACACCAAATCTTTTATCCTTATAGAATCCTCTAGAATAATACTTCATAATAATGCTCAACAAACAATTTGAGCTATTTGGGAAAATGATCATTCACCTTTTCTTGAAGTAGCAAAAGTTCATTCTGACATTTTCATCAATACTGTAGAAAACATTATCTGGTGGAAGAAGGAAAGGCCAGCATCCATCATTCTCCAGTACTCACACATCCCAGCTCTGTATTCTCTCAGGCACAATAATTAACACTTTCCCATTTCGCTTGTATTATTAGTGAGGAATTGAACTACTCAGAACAGTTTTCTTATCAGCATTGATTCATGAGGAATTGAGAATTAGGATCTTTGGGAAACATGGCAAGATTAACACTTGCACTTGATACGCACAGAATATTGATCAGAAGCTCCATGACAGGCAATCTGCTCTCGTGCAAGAGACAGTGGTGACACAATGCCTTGTGAGTGGCTGTTGTACACGATAGCAGGCACTTCTAAACCATGCTTTTAACCTTTAACGATGTCTGTGTTTTAAGATACAATTGTAAATATGAAATTGTATTTCAAATCAGCAGAATCAACAAATATATACATTGTTTGGGGGGGGTCGTTTGGGGGTTTTATGACCAAAACAGAATTCTGAAATTTCTGAAAGCGGTACGGAAGAGAAATAGTTCATCTTCTTTTACTACTGAAATGTTTTATAATCCTATAACTAAATAATGCATGCTGTTTCTTATAGTCTGTAAAGGAAAGTATAAGACACAACCTAAATAAGCAGGAATGCTAGAATTCCTCCCCAGTCCTTACTCCTCATATAAAGAAGCAGTAAGGCTCTACAGAACAATGGCAACAGAATGAGTCAGAAGAGGCATATGCATAAATTTTCTAAAATGTATCTCTGGATTTAAAAGAAACATTTTAGTATCAAGATTTATTAGTCTCAAAAGAGGTTGTCCATGTAGAACAGCAAAAAGATTTGCTTGGAAAAGATTATGACTTTCAGTGTTTCAAGTAACCAGGCAGTCAAGATTAATTTCTGGTTTGTAACAGATACTTGGAAGCTGAATAAGCAGGAGAAATAATTGAAAAGAGACGTTCTGATTTAATGGTTTAACTTGATCATTTATTATTTATCCCGCTTACCCTGGGGCTGATACCACCTTTCCTGTAATTGCATCAAGACACGCCACTCTAACATGGTTACAGCTAGCGATGCTGCGTGTGCACAGTCAGATTTTCCTCCTACGTTTGTAACCAAATATACGTATTCATTCAGTTATCACTCTGAGTCATGATGGCGCTTTGGAGAATCTGGGAATGAGGATGATACTGGTTCGTTAGAGCTGCACAGCTGGGCAGATTCAATTCACAGGTAGCAGAAATCCAGATCACGTTATTCAAGCGCTCTGTAGATACTTCTTCCACCAGTACACCGGCAGCAGCATGACCTGGCATTCAAGACTAATAGAACTGTGGACTGTGAGAAGGGGACACACCACTGAACTGAATTATTCAAAATAATCCATGTTTCAAAAGAGAAAATTATCCCCCAATTTTACTAAATGTGCTATCATCTCTTATGGATCAGATGTGACCTATAAGCTTTTCAGCACTCTGGATTTCCTCTGCGTTGTAGGAGTATTATTAATATGTGGGATGAGATCACATGTACGTGGTATCAGTAAACATTTTCCGTCTTCTTTTCCAATAGAAAAAAGTAAGTTTCCAAATCGATATTCACTTCAGTTTCACACTCCTGAGTTCTTGTATCAAGCCAGTATTTAACCTGTCTGCCAAGTAATATTTAAGACCAGGATATGAGAAAGTGCTTTTTTTTTTTTACAACAAGTTTGATTTATTTTTGCCTACTCCATATGAAAGCAAACTATAGTTTCCACTTTAACATGAACATTTGTTACTTTTTAAGAGAATTTGAAGACGCTTCTAAAAGGTTTGAAAATCTTAAACAACGCTAAAATCTTAATCCAGACATTGGTTTTGTATGTTCAGAGCCTTCAACTCCAGCTGTAACAATTTTGGCTTAACATGACGCTCAGCAACTCTTTTCACTTGAATCAATACAAATCGTGAACGCAGTTGGTCTGGAGACAGAGAAATTGCAGGATGTGGAGACAGCAGACGTCTTGGTATTTAGCTATTGTGCTGAGACTCAAAGCTGCAGATAAATTAATTGTACTCACACAGTGGCAGGACAGCACTTCGGCCATTTCAGTAGCTCTTTGGAAGACTACAGAGCGAAACAGGCAGCAGCAGCAAAACCAGAAGGGGTGTAATTTCCTTTCCCCCAACTTTGTTGCTTGCCTAGAATCCAGCCTTGTGAATACTTCCCACTTTCCCAAAAGGATTGCTGAGAGCTGGGAAGTGCTGAATGCAGCACTGTCTACAGGATCAGAACTTTTGGTGGGACTCTTTGGTGCACAAAAGTTCTTTCACAAGAATAACAAAACCCAGGAGATTATGTGAAGGCTAAGTATGGGTGGAAACAGCAAGAATATTTTGGGGCTTACCTAGAAATCTAGCCTACGAAAGATGATCAAACAAACATCCAGTGAGTAGATGAACCAGAAGTTATTACCAACTTGCTTTAAGCTGGTATTTGGATGATTGCTGACAGTTCTGGGTCCCTTCTTTGGAATAAAATTACTTTAGCATATATATTAGACAGCTACTTCCTAAATTTTAGCCGTGCAAGCTGTGACATCTTCCTTCTAATAAGTAAGGAACAAATGCAATTCCAGCTGTGCTTCAGATAAAGAGCTTGTTTAAGTGCTCCTCTGGATCACGGCCAGAGTTCCACACATCTCACCGCATCAAGCTGGTAAGCAAGCTGTACTGTTCACACTTTATTTCTGCTGGCTGCATTGCCTGCAGTGATTACCTATCCTCCCACCCGCATGGAACTGTATTTGTTTCAAAGCCTCAAAGGCTCTCACAAAAACAAATTATAAATGATATTATTACATTTATGCAGAGCCTTTCTTCCCAAATAATCTTATAAGCTGAAATACTGTATACATCATGTTGTGCATACATGTGCAAATGTGTATACTGGAGGCACTGGAGAGCAGGACTTGCAGCTAACCATCAAAGACACACTACAGTTAAGGCTACCATGAAAAGAGAAGATCATTTTTTTATTTATTTTTATCAGGCCACAAAACGTGGTTGCTGGAAGCTTGCTGTCAAGATGCTGAGATTCTGATGCAGTTTGGTTTTTTCTTCAGTCCTCAAATGTGATTTCCCCTCATGGCTCAGTTCGATAAGATAATCCGGTTCAAGCATTTCAGCCTACAGAGCATTCATCTCAAATGAAGAAATGCTTCTATGTGGGCGCAATAGATCATTAGGCTCTTCTTTCTGACAATTCCTGTTTTAGCCTAAGTGCCTGTGATTTATTCACTCATTTATTCACTCTGCAGTGTAAAACACTCATTCCTTTTCCTTCTGGCTTTGAACACCCAGAGTATTTCTATTACTTGATTGCAGTTGTAACTCTGCCTTTCACCATACAGCAATGTAGTAATCGCTCAACTTCTATTTCATTAACCTATCACACTGACCTTATTTTCCACGTAGCCTGCTTCAGATTTCCAGTGCTGTGATTTTATGCCTCCTTTAATTTGTGCATGAAATCCTTTACCCTTCCTAGCACATATGCACACACAAAATCCGCAAAGTAGACTGTGCAAAGAAGATGGCATGAATCAAAGGAGAGAGCTGATTTCCAGCCCCAGCACATGACTTGGTTCCCCTGGAATCACATCCAGCTCCTGAAGTTCACCATCAACTTCCCTGTGTACTAATCCTGAACAGGACCAGCAATCAGAAGCAAAAACCCACCACACCTGCCTCCCCAGCAATAAAGGTATAATCAGCACTTCTGGAAATGTTTCTGACAGAACATGTATTAGTGCAAGCAAACCTAATGCAAATGACCGACAACACTGCTGAATGTTCCTAGTTTAGTGTCAAAAATGTGGTGCCTTTGAAACTACTATTTCACCTAAGCTGTTATAAAACTTCTTCTGCAAAAAAGCTATTGCTGTGATTTGCTAAGCACCAAGACTGCAACTCCTCACCAGCCCAAATGCTCAGTCGCTCACTTCTGTCAAGAGAATTGACACCAAAGGGCGCATTGCCACCAGCCTGACAGATCAAGGCACATGACGCTTCACCGGGAGAGCCGGGACAAGAATTTTTCCCACTCTAGCCCCAAGCACAAATCTCAGCATATGCCCAAGTTGACATTTTTGTAATTGATGGAGAGTAACATAGTTTAGAAGGCTCCTACAAATGATACAAACCCTTCCAAGGTTGTTGATAGTAACCGAAGAGTTTCAGGAAAAATTGTTTCATTTTGAAATGAAAATGACAGCCATGTTTCACAAAACTAGTTTTCATTCTGACTGCTCTATTGAGCAACCACTTACAGTGAAAAATCCACTGTCTATATAGTTTGCAAGATTAGTACATTTTAACCTATATGAATGATTTGTCAAGTAATACGTCTATTTTCAGATTTTAATTATCTTTCTCAAGGGATAGGCAATATAAACATTTTTTGAAGAGTATCAAAGTGATTCTAAGTATTACCATTCTCTTGCAAACCCTGCAAATGAAAACATAACAAAACCAGGCTAGTGAATGAGAACCAAGTAAAAAGGTTTAGTTTATCCTTACCAAGATAAGTTAAATGCTGACTAAATAACATAGTGAAAGCTAAGCTACTCAAGGAAGCCCTTTTCTGATCAATATCTGAACTGCTGTATTACTCAGGTGCAGAATGCCCCGTTTAAGTGTGAAATTCAACCCCATCACCTCTTTTGTAGAAGCTATCAGAATCAAGCTAAGCTGAAAAATGCTTAAATTCAATTGCTTGCCCACTATGATGGAACTGAATACAAATACTAATGTTCAGTTTTCTCACTTGGAGCACAAATACCAGTGATTCCAAATGGAGCTGATAGTAAGCAATTAGGCTACGAGCCTACGCTCCTTTAAACCAATTCAAATAAGAAGAAACTATCCTGAAATTCTTGTGAATCAAAGATGTGAAAACAAAGGCTGGGTCTTCAGAGTTCATTTCTTCTAAAAAAAGTAGATGGTCTCACTCACCTTTTAAGATAATTGCTAATTTATTCATAATAGTGATTGCCAACGTTACGGTTATCCGCTTATCCAGTGAGCTGTACCTTTTCCCCCAAAAGAAAACCAGAGGAAAAGGTGGAAATAAATAGTAAGGTAAGTTGGATTTAACGTGGGTTACTGCAACAGAGGTGGAGACTATTCATTGATGAGAAGTGCTTCTATCAACGTCTCTAGCATTGTAATCAAGCAAGATACAACTTCTGAGAAAGGCTTCTCTGCCTGCAAATTTAGCCTGTATGCTCTTTGCCTGCTATTCGATAAATGTTTGGTTTTTTAATGCAACAAAAGATGGTAATGTTTTCCATGTACATTACGTCTTACTGTAAGCTGACAAAACGGCATAGCAATGCACTGCGTCCCGCCACCTTTCATATGAAATGTTCCACAAAGACATTTTCTCCTGCTTGTAAGCTGTCAGCTTTCCAAACCGAATCAAGATTCTGCAATTCAAACGGGGATCTCTCCATCTTGCATATCATCACCACTAACAATCTGGCTGCCTGCCAGATCAGCTGGCTAGTGAAACCTATGCAACCTCACAGATTTTGTGGGTTTATTGGATGGCCCTTTAATCTGAATTTAGAAACAGCAGCAAGGAAATAATCTAGCTCATTTCTATTCAGCCACTTGAGGTGTGCATGCCAGATAAAATACTTAATACTGCTCCTACCACTAACATCAGTGCCTTTGAATACACACAGGACTCAGATTCTGAGGAATGAGAGATCTCATTTAAATAAAGCACAGCAACTTTGCAGCATTGAACTAACAGCTTAAATTCCTCATGGGAGAATTTAACCATCCCAATATCTGCTGAAAAGGCAACGTAGCAGGACTGTGTTTACCAAGCAAATTCTGTTCATTGAGATGTAAAAAGATTTCAGATGTCTTTTTGCATTATAAAATGACAGAAATATTTCACGGTCCTGCTTCCCGCAAATACGATGACTTACAACACGGGTGGGTTCCTAATAAGCATACGGCCAAATGAAAAATGACAGCACACAAAAGGCGTAAGAAAAAGTATTCAAAGTGGTAATCTATGGCTTTAGCTTGGGTTTACTTGAATATGCAAACAATTGTAATACTTCTTCAATGCAACTGAAGTGTCTGAAATTTGTAGTGAGTTTCTCCGAAAGCAACACAAAGACTTCAGTACAACAAATGAAATGTATCAGTGTGATAGGAAAGGATTTACGGTAACATACTGGGCAAAAAGTTTAAACTAGACATTCAAAATGCAAAGCTTATGGTTACATCCCACTTCTTTCAGAATTCTGCCTTTTTTGTTATTCAACTTATGCATTTGCCAAATATTTCCACAAGTGTTTCCCAAGCTTTATTTTGCATGTTATATCTGTCTGTTAAGAACAAATGAAACAACTCAAAATATACTCATTTTCTGTGATTTAGAAACACTGTTTAACAGTTTACCCAACTGCACCTAATTAGCTCTGCGATTAAAATTAGCTCTTAGAAAATAATTTCCTTCATATCAAATCTTAAGTGATTGCAAGTCATTAGTCCCTCACCTTTACTTTTCATGTAAAAAGCTGCATCAACCAAAGCACACCAGCACTTAGGGCTACTAATACGAGGCAAACTTGGTCCGAATGGAAGCATTTTTTCTCAGTGATTGCAAAGCAGCCAGAATTTAACCCCAAGCCTTCACTAATGAATATCATCACTGAATTTAAACAATAAACAAGCAAACCCACATGGAATTTCTACCTGAAGACTGCCAGTTAAACCCCAAGGAAAATACCCAATCAACCATATAGCTGTGATGAGAGAGAACTTTATGCCAAATGTTATCATATTCGTGACTAGAGAAGTTTTAAGTGTTACATCATTTTATTCCTTATTGTTGCTTCATATGTAACGCCATTTGGGAAAACTATTCGCTTTGTTTTGTCCCTACTGAAAGAGGGTCTTTTTGTAATCTCAACAACATTCTTTTGCACTGAATATTTGTGATGATATTAATTTATCCTAATCTGAAAATATAAAACCAGCATGGACAAATCAGACAGCACTTGTCCTCACTTGCAGAAACTTCAAGTTTCTGAAATATGACTCACTTTTTAGTTTGCACTAGAACTTCAGTGTGTTAACAAGGTTTAAAAAGACAATATAACTGAGGTATGTCAACAATTTTGTGTGAGAAAAGTCAAGAGTGTCTGGGATTTAACACTGGCGGGATGATGCAATAATGGATTTTGTTGTTTCAACTCAAACTAAGCATAAAAGCCGCTTGTAAAGGCCTTGAGTTTTTACTTACAGGCAACACTTCAGAACAACGGGTAAGGATGTTCTTCTGACAAATGTGAAGCTTTTGCTGCATTTCTGTCTACAGCACTAACTGCCTTCCTCACGCTACCAGCTTGGCCGTTTTCTAGGGGCTGCAGGAGCATGCACATCTTCAAGACTGGACGCCACAACAGTGTTAACCACTCGAAACGTCTGGGACGCAGCTTTTGAATTCCAGCCGGTTTCCCCGACGACCGGCACTTTGGCACAAGCCCACACGGCCTCTGTCCCTTCGGCCGCCGAAGACGCGCGGAGAGCCGCCATGGGGCGGCTACTGCAACAGCCCCGTCCCAGGCCCCCGCTCTGGGCAGCGGACCTCCGAACCGCGCTAAAGCTGCGCCTGCGGTGAAGCAGGCCTCTGTACCCATCACTGAGTGGGGCTGTACCGAACGATGACCGACAGCAGCGAGCTCCGCCGAGAGGAGACAACCGCGCCTCACGGAGCCCTCCCTGAGGGGAACTGCCTGTGGGCGGGAACGGCCTGTGGGCGGGGCCGGCGGCCGCCGCAGCGCGGCGGCAGCAGCTCTGCGCCTGCGCAACTGGCACCCACCGCCGCGTGCTGATGACGCGCTGCGCGGCGCGCGGCCGCCGCCTCCATCGCGCGCTGCCCCTCAGGACCCGCCATGAAGGCGACGCCGCTCTCTAATTGCGAGCGGCGCTTCCTCCTGCGCGCCATCGAGGAGAGGAAGGTCCGGCGCCGGTTTCCCCTTCCCCGTCTGTTTCCCCTTCCCCTTCGCCGCCTGGGGGGGGGGCTAGCGCGGCTCTGTAGGCCAGAGCCGCCCCTCCTCCGCCCCGGGGACGGCGCGTTAACCTGCTGTCTGTCTGTCTGTCTGTTTGTCTGTCTGTCTCTGGGCCCGCAGCGCCTGGACGGGCGGCAGTGCTATGACTACCGGAACGTGCGCATTTCCTTCGGCGCCGACTACGGCTGCTGCATCGTGGAGCTGGGAAAGACCAGGTGGATGCGGGGGGCTCGGTCGGCGCCGCGGGCTCTCGGCTGCGGGTCAGGCCGTGCCGTGCTTTGGCGGCCTGAGGGAAGGAAGGAAGCAAGCAAGCAAGCAAGCAAGCAAGCTTTTCGGGCGCCGCTGTCGCTTTCGCCGTACAGCGTTACGGTTCTAAACCGGTGGAAGCAAACGGAGGGCATGGTGTGGACTGCTAGGCGTCTGAAAGCCCGCTGAGATGACAGTAAACGGATCTGAAGGATGAAGCTTAAAAGTCGTAGCAATTCAAGGATAGGACCATAGAGGAGAAGTGGGAAGGGAAGGAAGCGGGAAGGGATGGGGTTTCTGTGTTGATTGTAGATTACAAATAATTCATAAAATACAAAATGATTATGATTTGTTATCCCTTTATTCACTGGTCTTGCATTACATTTTGTGTTCTTCCACAAACCAAATGGCCCTTTTTTTTGTATGTGGAAAAGTGGAATGTATCACATACATAAACATGTAGATGAGGTCTAGATTCTCATATGTTTGAGTTGTATTTTTAATACTAAAAAGGCAGGAGAATGTTCTAATTTCTACATTCGATTCTCTCAATTGTTGGACCAGAGTTTAAATATGTATGACAGGTATTGAATGAGAAACTGTCAGGAGTGAGAAATACAAACTAAAAGCCTAAATGCGTACTTTTTCAAAGCATGTATTTTATTTCTAGTGGTAGGAGGTTTTTCCCGCTAAATTCTGTGACTTGGTGGTTTCTTTACCTTTGCAGGGTTCTTGCACAAGTCTCGTGTGAACTTGTTCCCCCCAAGCCAAATCGGCCTACAGAAGGTATACTTTTCTTTAATCTGGAGCTCTCGCCAATGGCTGCACCTGGTTTTGAACCTGGCAGGTATGTAGCTTTCTTAAAAAGACTAAACAAGGATGACGTAAGAGCCACTGTTTTGATACACGTAAGTATACAGCATAATAATATTTAAATTGGGTTAATTTTGTTTTAACAGGCAATCTGAGTTACTAGTGAAACTGAACAGACTGATAGAACGATGCCTGAGAAATTCTAAATGTATAGATACTGAATCTCTCTGTGTTGTTGCTGGTGAAAAGGTATGAAAAACTACTAATTTCAAGTGGTTTTAAACTAAAGGGCACACATAGTCTGTTTTTAAGGTGGTCTCTGGCTTGCTTTGGAAACTAGAAGTTCTGGTTTTACATTTATGTAAAGATCCACGCATCTGAATTTACAGGTATTTTTAACTTGCATATCTACATAGCCTTTCTGAAGTAGCTGGGACCCTGCACACTCGAATATTTCTTTGCAGAATGAAGTTTAAGTTGTACCTAAATGTTATGTGTTTTGTCATAATTAACCAGGGCTTAAATCTAGCACACGGGGCATCTTGGTATATATCGAGATCTCTCATCTTCTTAAGCAAAGACCTGAAGAATATATGCTGGTTCTTTTTATGGTTCAAAAAATGAAATTGTTTGGAAAAAACAGTTAACTTCTGCAGCATCACGTCACAAATCATCAAGCAGTTTTGTATGCTTTTTCTCAGGTTTGGCAAATTCGTCTGGACCTGCACCTGTTAAATCACGATGGTAACATCATTGATGCTGCTAGCATTGCAGGAATTGTGGCTCTGTGTCATTTTCGCAGACCAGATGTATCTGTGCAAGGAGAGGAAGTAACTGTTGTAAGTTGTACCAGATCGTAGTAAATGTTGTGGAATCTCAGGTAGCTGTTTCTTTCTGTCTGAAAGGGAGGATTAAATGTTTGTGTAAGCAGATAAGCTCCAAGATACTTAAGTTTTAGGATAGAAGTGTTGCTATTCAAAAATGTGAGAAGATAGTAAGGAAGCATGCTGAATACAGAATTTTACCAACCTCAGTTTATGGGAGTATTAATTGTAAAAGATAAGTATTTTGGAGTAGTTCAACCAAATCAAGCTTAAAGCTGATGAATGTGCTATATTTACCTATGTAGGTAGTAAACAGTAAAAATTGCACAAGAAGAGTAAATTTTTTTTAATATTTAGATGACTAAACATTTGTTAGCCTTTTTTTCTTTGCTTTTTATTTCTGTAAATATCTTTTATACAGTACGTAATTTTAAAATTAAATGCGTTTCGTAAATAACTGTCTTCTGGGCCAATTCTTTCCAAAGTACACTCCTGAGGAGCGTGATCCTGTCCCCTTGAGTATCCACCACATGCCTATTTGCGTCAGTTTTGCCTTCTTCCAGCAAGGGTAAGATTTTTAAGTCTTTTGACAGAAACGGCTTATTGTCAATTCTGCAAAATTGATTTTAAACATAGAAGAATCCTAAAAATGTTTATATTGACAAGCTGATATCTTAAAACGTTTTATCTGAAGTGAGAAGCTATGGGGAGATACTTAGGTGTTCTGCACAGTGTAACTAAGGAGCAGCTTTCCACAGATGACGTAGGAAAACTCTAAGGGGGGAGTGTACCCATAATTACTAATATGTAAACCAGTTTCTTTGTTTAATTGTTTTAAGGGTAGTAACTCACCTCAAACTTTTACTGTTGCCTTATATTTAAAAACTTGATTCTAGGACCTATTTATTGGTGGATCCAAGTGAACGCGAGGAATGCGTAATGGATGGCGTCCTTGTAATTGCCATGAATAAACATCGTGAAATTTGTACCATCCAGTCCAGTGGAGGGATTATGCTAGTAACAGATCAGGTAAATCTTTGCCTTGACGGGTCTTTCTCCTGTATATAAACCAGTTCCTGTGCTGTAATCTTGATACTGAAACATCCTTGATGTTTGGAAGCTAAGAAATTAATTAGCTGTCTGATTTAATTGGAAAAGATTGCGTATTTTCTAGTCCTAGCGGAAGAGCATAGTACTGTGTACCATGCTGAAGAAGAGACATAGGAAAGGCGTATTGTTTGGTCAGATGCGCATTTTTTTTTTTTTTCCCCCCTGTGATTTGGCTGGGGGAGGCTGTAAATTCATTCAGACTGCACTCTCGTGAATAGCTACAGGCTGTTGTATTAACTTTTTGCATCAACTTGTAGTGTATCTAGTCCCTTGTACTAAGATGCCATATTTTATTTTAAGTGTTTGTGATTCCTATGATGTCCTACAGTTTTAGTTAAAAATATCTTGCTTTCACGATCATAAACTGTTGTTGTATGTATAACAAACAGGTTCTGAGATGCAGTAAGATAACAGCTGTTAAGGTTGCAGAAATAACAGAACTAATTCAAAAAGCTTTGGAGAACGACCAGAAGGTTAGGTGAGTGTTTTGGGAAGGAAGGGAAATGGGTATTTTTAAGAAACGTACGAAAAAGTAATGATGTCAACCTGTAGTTCGAACAGCAAGTTGTTTGCACTTGTATTTGTTTTAAATAGCAAGTATTTGTATATTTGAACTTGAAAAGAGAGAGCATTTTTAAGTGTGAAACATCCTGAAATAATGTCTGTCACTGAATGACTAGGAAAGAAGGTGGGAAGTTCGGCTTTGCAGAATCTATACCGAATCAAAAGATCACTGCCTTCAAAATGGAAAGTGCTGCTGTTGATACTAACAACGTGGAAGAACAAGCAGAAGAAATCATCACGAAAGCTGACCCTCCTTCAGAAGTGTATCTTTTCTGTTGCATTATTCGGGGGAAAACCAGGCTTCCCACCCCCTGTGTTAGCCCTACTAGAAGCTAAACACACATCCAAGGTTCCTCACAGCTTTATAGCCTTCAGAGGAAACATCAACATCATATCGGTTTTGGTTCTAACTGCTTTTAGGTAACTTAATTCCTAGCATAAAGTGCAAAACTGAGGTCTGAAGTGACTGATTGTTACAGTAACTGGAGAAGAAGTACTCTCTCAACGCCCCTTTAAGGGTGTTCTCCCCTGGAGGGGGGGGAAGGATATGGCTTAAAAAACAACTGGTTTGCTCTCGGCATACAAAGGGTTTACCAAAATACACCAAGATTTTTCTTAACTGCTTCAGTTTTGCCAAACCAATATTGCACACTCCCGGGACAGCCCAAATTGGGGAAGGAATAGAGAACTCCTGGGGGGACCTGGAAGAATCCGAGAGGGAAGAAGCAGCGGAAGAGGAAGGTGAAAGTGAGGCTACTGCTTTTGAATGTCAGAAAATGGAAACTGAGGATACAAGTACGATGAGGGAAACTAAGACAGGTATGTATTTATTTATCTTTATATCAGATACACTGCTTATATCACTTTATTAACAGTGTAGAATTAAAATGTGAAAGAGGTCCTTAGCAAGAAGGGAGAACCATTGTAGCCACTTTCCACTTGCAAGTTACACCCATTTGCTACTTTCACTTCACCTGGTCACTTCTGTTTTCTTTAAAAGAAAACTTGATTTCCGTGGAGGGCTCCAAACTGAGCACTAGCCACTCTGCGTGCTTCTTTAAAAATGCTGTGGTTATTAGTTACAGAAGTTGTTTGTACAAAACTGATCACTGGTTTGTGGTTGGTTTGTTTGTCTTTTTTAGATGAACCTATTGTACTGTCTGACAGCGAAGAGGAAGAAGTTGTCATTCTGGAACCACAGGAACTACCAAAGAAAACAAGGTAACCATCATGTGAAATTAAGAGGGGAAAGGAGTTTGTGAGGAGTATTTTCAGGAAGCACAGGATTTTGGCAAGGCAGAGAAAGGTCTCAATTGATCGAGGGGACTACGTAGATAGCCGAGAGGGAGGAAGTTTAAATCCAGGCTAGTCTGCTCCTGTCCTAGGAGGCCGGTCAGCCTGGCTGACCCACAGCTGTCTGAAACAGTTGTGGATATTTGACTGATCTTAACAGTTGCAAAGGGAGTGAGAGCATAAAAGTGGATTTGAATCAGCTGCTCCTCAGAGATGCTGCAGAGATTCTACATGCTCCATTACAGCTAATCTTAAGTTTTATCTCCAAGAAGTGAGATTTATTGCTGTATCCCTGCACTAGCCATGGAAACCCTCGTTGTTGCGTGTAGTACGCTTTCTAGAAACTTAAGTTTGAACTTTGCACTGAGTGTGGTGGTTGCCCTGTTATGATCTGCCTGTGTTCTTTTGAAATAAAACTATTCTGTAAATTTCTTTGATACAAATGTTGTTTGCTCACAGAACACAGACCAACTCGAAACAAGAAAATACAAGTAAGAAAGCGTTTAACAAAAGGAGAAAAAAGAAGAGAGCTGCTCATTAAAGCCATCATCCCTCCTTCAGAAATGCTGTATAATACATAATTTGGTCTATCATTACTGAACTTATTTTTGTAGATAATTTTATTTCTTCCCACCCCCCTATCTGGTCCTGCTTTTATGTATATTTTATAAAACTACTGTACACAGCTTTAAATAAAAAAATTTTGCATGTAAGTGAAATTCCATGGTTAGCCTCCAGCTGCAGCAGCAAACTCACTAGTTCAACTAGAACTGGCTCAAGTTATGCAACTTGAATCGCAGAGGTAAGACGCGTGGTTTTCTCAACAGAACAGCCTCTGCCATTACTGAAGTGAGCTGTGTATAGTCAAGAGTTCAGGTGGTAAAAGGAATTATTTAATGCCAGGAAAAGCTTCTTTTAATTAAGGTAGCTATTATCACACCGTGGAAGTGTTTCATACCTTGGTATGCTGTGCTGTGACTTCAGACCTTCTTGCCCATGTGGCTCTACATCTTACCTTTCACTAAAACTGCTTTGTATAAAACTCAACAGAAATGCATGTACTTAACAAAACAGCGTAGAACTTCTGCAAAGCTTTCATAGAGAAGCAACTCATACTTCAGCAGTGGAGTTTCTTAAAAAGTTTAATTAAATATTACATGCAACAGACAGGAATGCTGCTTGAACTATATTCAAAGAATTATGCTCTGAACTTAGAATTGCGCAAAGCTAAGAGACGAGGAGGTTTCCAAAATACCTGACCTAGCTTTGTTTGAAAACCAAGTCACATTGGAAACATGCACATATTTACAAGAGCTAAGTAGGACTATTTTACATGTGACCTTAGTATTTCACAAAATATGAACAGGAGAGACGTTACTGTTGCAGATACTATCAGGTTTAAAATTTAACATAAGAAAAAAAAATTGCTCCCAGCCAAGCAAAGCTTTAATCAAGTTGTGTTCTTTCAGAAAGGGACAAACACAGCCCTATTCCTCCAGGAGCTAAACCAGTGCGTTTTCTTAGTGTCAGTTCTTCCAACCCAAAGTCACTGTCAGGAGTAAAGAATGAGCGAAGATTCAATTTCTTCCTTACTTCCACAGTACCACATGACCTTAAATGTCTTCAGGAAAAAGAACAGTGTTTTTTGCACTGCTATTTCTCTCTTCTTCACACATAACATCTTACACCCTACGTTCCTTAAAGGCTTTATTTTGAAAGGGCTAAGAGAAGTTAACCTGGATAGGCAAAACAGTAGTACAGTACAACCTGGAATATTTTGTTCAAAGCTTAGTAGCAAGAGCTGGAATGGTCCCATATTAACTTCGGAAAATGAGAAGATGGAAAGAGGTGGTACTTCCTGCAGTGGCAAGAGCTGTCAGTGAGGAAGGAGGAACACAGTCATATGGGGCAGCGATGCCAGCCCGTGACTGAAGCACTTTTTTAGGCTGTAGAGGAAGTCATATCAGTATGTTGAAAGTAAAGCTCAGGGAGCAAGGGAGGATTTTTCTCTCTGCTATGGGAACAGTAACAGAACAACTTCCCTTGAAAACAGAGCAAGGAGACATTTCATTAAGCAGTAAATTAATACTATAAGCCAGTGTAGTCCTTTCACTTAAGTACCGCTCCTTGCCTTTTTCTGGGGAAAACAATTCATAGCTTCCTTTAAATTACTCCTCTTCCAATGTTCATATTTCTCAGCGGTCTTGGAAAGTTTCCAGCATAGGCCACAAAAAAGAAGCAGAACCCAGTTTCTCAGGAAGAGCGCTGCGCTCTATTGTCTTCAAAGAATAATTGCCAGTCAGCATTTTGAGTTGCCTTTCCCAGGTCACAAACTGACATCACAACTGGGGCAAATGTGTTCCTGTATACGCAAACTCCTTCTCCCACAAGGTTAGAGCATTTCCAATACTAAGCACCCGACATGATATGCTGCACAGGTTTTTTCCCAACTAGTTTTAGCTGTTCAGTGGCAACCTACTGAAATTAAGCTAAATAAAGGCTATTGGAGAACATGGTAGCCCAATGAAATACAGTTCCTCATTAAACATTAGAACATGTATAAAAGTGCATCCCAAAAAGCTCAGATTGGCCAAAAAAGGCAGGCTCTGCTGCATGCTTTTGTCTTGACTCGATCGGTTTTGTAACCGAGTTGGTTCATGGAGGGCTCAGACTGCAGAGCAGAGGTGGGGGCAGAACAGCAAGCTCATAGTTACCGACTTGAGACATGCGAGTTGTCTCACTATAATGCATGCTTGTCAGCTTGACCAGAGGGCTGATGGGTTTTTTTTAAATTTATTTTAAATAGTCCACACCTTAACAGCTGTTCAACATCTGTGAGGAACTTCTACTGCTACCTGCTGGGTGTCCAGATAACAGACAGTGTTGGAATCAACTTCAAGTTGAAGCGGCACAGGTTTCACAGGGCAGCCCTTGCCAAAAAGCTTTAGAAATGAATGCCAGTTTAAGATGGTGGTACTACCCCTCAGTGGTTTTAAGGTATTGGCAAGACCACTAATATCAGATGTAAAAATTTGTTTATTAGCCAACCTGGAAATGGCTTACTTAAACCCACTTCCATGCGCTCACGGCTTTACATGCAAAGAACAGCAGGTACAGGGCAGCATCGCTCCATTTACAGAGGTTGAAGGTAAACGTCCACTTGATCTAATGCCAATTACGTGCTACTTTGCTCGTGTAACAGTTCTAGAACTAAGGAAAAATAATACCAGTTGGTCTGCATTTTTGCTGCATGCCACAGAAGAACCCTTTCCAAGCAAGAGGGATGTACGGAATTCATACCGTTCTGCACATAGCCCATCCACTCCAGAAGACATGCCCTCCTCTTGAGGGGACAGAGCAGTAGTTCACCCTCCTGCAGTTTAATCCCTCCACCGCCCCTGAAGAGGTACTAGGTTAAACAGACTGAAAACAGTGATTTTTTTTAGTAGTTATCGATGGGCTTTAGGGACAGCTAACACATCAGTGGGAACTCCATGGGCTTAAATTAGTATCAGTTTTACCCTTTGACTAGAAAATACCTGTAGCAAGACCATTTTCTATGTACTGGAAGAGAGGAGTATGAACTGGTATACTGGTTTTAGCCGTGCAGTCCCTGCAGCAGAGCATTCAACCTTTAACCTGACGGAGATCTGGCAATACATGACATAGCAATCAAGGTTTCCAGTAACTGGCACATCCTGAAGAGCCTCACAAGAGTCAATTCCAGCAAGGTGTCCTCCTCATAGCTATGTAGTTTCTTCCAGTATTGCAGCCACTAAGCCACATTTTGGATCTATACTAAGTCTCAGTTTAAACTAGACAGTATAAAAATGCTACAAATACTGCTGTGGAGTCCAAGTCATTCTTACTGGGAAGGAGAAAAAGCCCTACTATAATAATGTACTGCTAATATTAATGTTTAGTCTATAATTAGATAAGCTGTCTCGGACTTCACTTGGTCTGCATGGTTAATTCTGTGCTTGAAGAGAACATTTTTATAAAAACCCAGCTAAATATTTTAACAAGATTGCATGTACAAAAGATTTACATTAAAACCACATAAAACTAACTTCATAATTAAGCTCATCAAAACCTGTATTAATATTCTGAGTGATCACATCTAGAATTTTGAACCATGTTTAAAACTGTACATCGTTTTCTTGCAATATACATCTTTTTAAAAGATCAGTCTCTTGATTATTACAATAAGTTTAGTGTCTCTGGCGGGTCAATAAGCGATACTCCATGGTACCTAGAGAGGAAAAAAAAAGACGCAGGATGTCATCTTGCTCAAGTGCTCTCTGCCATAAAGAATAGCATACATACTGCAGCGAAGCACATTTCTCACAAGGCAGAAAACATTTTGGGGCTTGTCAGCTGCCATGCTGACACAGATTTTTAGGAGCATTAGGTACCACCTCCTGCCTACCAACTGTAGGAACGTCAAGAAAATTCCTCCAGTCTCTACCTGACAGTTCAGGTAGCGGTAGCAGGCCTGGTGGTGAACATGAAGTATTGCTCAACAAAACACTGTGCAAAAACCTGGGGAGTCTTGTCACTGTTTCACTTGCATGGTAGATCTGGTTAGTCGAGTCTGATTGAAGACTCAAGATTCATCCCACCCCCTCACGCAGTTACGTACTAGGACAACTCGGGCATAACATACCAGCTATCACATGTCTGTTCGGGTACTCACTTTGTACTCTTGTACTTTTCCCTTATGGATTGTTGTGTGTGCTGTGCTGCTTTGAGGTAGGTCTTGTGTAGGTCCATGAGGCAAGGCTTGATGTCTTCAAGGGTGTAGCCTGTTACTTTGCACAGGGATTCAGGCTGAGGGAAAAAGGAAAGGAAGAGGGACATTTAAATGTTTCTGTTCACTTATGCTGACGACCGCTGGTGGAGTTTTTAGCTTCCTGTTGAAACTCTCTTGTTCTAGTAGGTTGGCAGAGCGTCGTTTTCTCAAGCACAAAGTAGTTTAATACTCACTGCTCAGATTTTAGTAGCCCATGTGGATTTACAGTAATCCTGAAAACTATCCTATTCTAAACAAGTATTCCCTGCCTCCAGTGCTTAGGCTTTCTTACCACCCACTTCCTCATCACAAGGAAGCTGCTTACAGCTTTGAGGAGGATCACCAGAACAGAGCGCATCAGTAGATGCCTCTTCCTTCCAAGAAAAGGTGCATCCCCACCATTTTTCAAATACCATAGGGAGCGATCCCTAGTTAACAGCGTAGGAGTGTGGAGGGGCTGCAATTCCTGCAGCCCAGGCCCCGGCATTCAGAACTGCGTACAAATACACTAAACATGCATAAATGCGCGTGAAGGCTGAAGTTTTAGTGCTACATACCCAAGTTTGTCCAGTGATCGTATAGCCTGCTAGATGAAATGCTGCAGCAGCAATAACCGATGGCAAGTATTTCAGGTAAGGATCAGCATCAATTAGACTCAGCTCCCCAAGGTACTGCAAGAGAAACGAGAGAAAGGGAATCATCTGCTTCCAAGAGGAAAGAGGAAGTAGAAGAGCATTTAACAGTTGCACTATAACCCTAATTTAAGCTTCCGATCCTACCATCAATTGGAGGAACAGCCTTTAATAGTTTCCACTTACTTTCTCTTTTAGTGTCTACTGTTAGCTACTGTAAACAGTGTTCCCAACACATCCTTTTTCAACACCATGTGTTACATTTAGAGGTATATAAGATCTAGAGGGAAGAGCGTAGTCGGGTCTGACCTCTGCACAACGAGACAAAGGCTTCTATTTAGGAGCTCTGGTACCTGCCATACAGTTAGGATTTAATGTAACTTTAGCTGAAACATTATCCGTGCTCGGCTTTAGAAATTAGCCTCTGGATTTTGAGCTCGCTGCTTGTTGAGGGGAAAACCAAAACAAAAGGCCTTTTTAGCCAAAGCGGGTGGGTAGGTGTGGCGGTTTTAGGTAAGAAAGAGGGAAATATCTAGCAGTGAAACAAACCCCAAATTAAAGTTCAAGAGTCTCTGCCTGCTCCAAGTAAGCGTGCGTGCTTGAGCCAGGCCAAGTGCCAGCTCCGTGATAGGAATGGAGTATCTCAAACGGTAAGTGGCAACAGGAGCGTTAAGTTTCCAGTGGTGTGGCACCACTTCTGGAGGAGCACGTGGCATAACGTATGCACTCTCCAGAACTCTCCCAGAGAGACTACGCCTTTAAAAATAGGAGGAGGCAGGGAAGCCTGGACTGAAGAATCCTTCAGCATTTCTTTTCTACTGGGACTAGGAAACAGAGCTTGTAAAGTGCATTAATAGTAATAGAACTCTCTAGTTAAACGGGCCAAGCTAGTAATTCTTACTTACCATTGATAGGCTCTCCACTTTAGCATTTGTCTGCTGATGTAGGAAATACTGAGTGAGGAACTGGTTGATTGTTGGAGCTGCCAAGTCAAACGACAAAACCTTCAAAATTAAGTGCTCCATCCTTAGAACCTGCTTCTTGGTATAGGTGTCATCTGTGATGTAGACAAATTCTGCTACTTCAGGAGGGTAGATTTCTTCAAACTTGCTGCCAGGAGAAATAGTTATAAGCAAATAATGAGTGCTAGAAAACCAGACAACCAGCAACATTTAATGAAAGCCAGCATGCTAATTTAAATTCTGACTTGTGAAGTAGCTGGGCACTGTTACCAAACAAGTTTGCTGCACTTGGTTCAGTAGCTCTTGAATCAGCAGAATTTGAAATTACAGAGCTACAATAGCCTGATATTTTAGCGCTAAGCAATTTGGGACTCAGTTACTGAAATTCCAGAAGATCCCACTAAACTAATAATCGGTGCAAGCAAAACTTTCTTTTCACATGCCTTGTGCATATTCCCTCAAATACGGTTTAGAAGGCTTCTGCTGCTACAGCTAGAAATAAGGAATCCTCACATTAGGGCAATCTACAAAGATAGCCTATAACCTTGCTTGCAGAGTTTCATATAAACTGCCAAGCTTTTAGGTGGATAACTCCTGATTTTTCTCCTAGTGTGAAGCCCTCCCGAGTCAGTCTGGCTAGAGGCCACAGAAATGTGATAGCCACAAGATTTCCATCTGTACGAGACCAGCAGCTGGAATTTTAAATTAAGCAATTTCACTTACGATGCAAGCAGCATAGCTGCAGTACCCACAAGCTGAAGTTTTCCCCTCAAAACAGACATCGAAGAAAGAAACCTATCAATGTAATTTACAGCTAAGTGCAGGGTTTCATTCTGTAATTTGTATTCTTCTCCAACTTCCACCAGCCAGTCCACAAGAATAGCCCGCATGTTGTTTGTGATATCAGGTTGCTTCTTCATGTAACCCATTTTAGGCTTGCATTTCACCTGTAGGTTTAGACAACAGATAAGACTGAGTTTGGACTAAGTGCTGGTAGGGAAGCAACTGTTTAAGCTCAGCTTACCACAGTTTAAAACAGATCAGAACTAAACAATGGTAAGTCTAGGATCAGTAAGTTATATTTCCATAATCTTGCTTTCCAGCTTCTGTCCAGTGCATGGCACAATCAACTTTATCAGAAGAAACAGGTCTTGTGTTCACAGCAGCGGACACAACATCTTATTTCTCTATTTCTAGCAAGCTTTAATTTAGTCACTGTAGCAATAACTAACATTTAGATGCATTTCTCAACCCCAAATTTCTCCCCATAAGCTGCATGCAAACAAGGAAAGAGACAGCAGCTCACCTCCATTTCCCTAAGGTATGTATGGATATCGCCGATATAGTCTGGCACGTTATTAACGTTTGGTTTTTTCTCTTCTGCTTCTGAGGTTATTGAAATATCCATAATACTTGGAGAATCTAAGTAGAAGATAATAGCCATGTTAAAACGGGCACCGTCAGACCACTCCCTTGCAGCACAGGGAACCACCCTATTCTGCAGTATGTCAATGGTGGCTCTCCAGGACCGCTGGGTCTCTTGCCACCTCGGCAGGCAGAGAGGGCAGACTATCGCTCAACTAGACTGGAGTTGAGGAGGCTCTAAGGAAACCAAAATGTTACTGCAACAAGGAAGCTTCCCATTCCCCTTTCTCTTCTTCCCCCTAAGAATAAAGGGATGGAAAACTCCTTTGCAATTATGTAGTGCTCAGAGCACCCTGTGTTACCTTGTTACGTAGATGTGAATCCTGTAAGCTTAGCTATTGCAGCTTGAAACAGGGCTGGAGTACCAGACTGCAGAAGTGGACCATTATGAAATCAGCCCTCAGATATTCATGCACATGTTACAGAAGATGGATCTGACAGCTCCTATTTCTTACGTACTGGGAATTGCTCAAAACACTTGCACCAGTACAGGGTATCACCTGGGAGAAAAGTTTATTACCTTCCAGGATCTGCCCCAGTAAAGCCCCCTCCTAACTCTATAGCGGTAGTGAAGGATGAGGCCTTAAGGGCTGCTCTTGTCTGTAATCTGGTTTCTCTCATGAGGTACTGATAGTTAAGGTGAAAAGCATAAAAATGCCTACAAAGAGCAGGGGGTAGAAGCGCAGGGGTTCAACTGATAGCTCAGCTGGACTGAAAAGCTGTTGTGCTGTAATGGCAGACTCAAAGGAACCAAATCTGTTTCAGGAACTGAAAAACTATCTTCCGAGTTGAACTAAATCAGCCTACATCCCAAACAGCTTCAGGAGCTACAGTCCTCCTCCAGTTTGCTCTGGAGATGATTCCCTAGGTAACACCTCGGCACAACCCTGCTTGCCCCCGCGCTTCCCGGGGGAAGGGCTCCGCGGGCTCGGCTGCTGCAGAGGAAGCAGGTGGGATGGGATGGGGCCCGCAGAGCGCACCGAGAGCCCGGGGCAGCACCGCCCTCCCGGCGGGCGCGCAGCTCAGCTGGCGGCAGGCACACCAGCCCAGCCCCGGGCGGGGGGCACTCGGGGGCCGCCGGAGCACCGGGGCGGGGTGTCACGTACCGAAGCTCAGCTCCATGGCGTTGCCCAGGGGCGCCAGGGGCTGCCGCTCCCCCAGGGCGCAGACGGCCGCACGCAGCCCCAGCGCCGCCTCATCCTTCTGGGTCGCCGGGCCGCCTCGCCGCCGCTGCTCCCCGTCCGGCTCGTCCACATGGATGGTGAAGGCCTGCTGCCCGCCGACCGGCCGCCCCGCCGCCACCGCGCCATGGCCCTCACCGCCGCTCCGCGCCGCCTGTGGGGAGAGCGGCCCGTCAGCGCCACCGAGAGCCCGGCCTGGCCCCGCCGCTGACAGCCGCCGCTGACAGCTCCCGCCACCCCAAGATGGCGCCCCCCCCACCTCCT